>CM076581.1:531942482-532156788 GCA_034641835.2 Pinus albicaulis
TTATTAAACCCTCAATCAAGGTGTTTGAATTTTTGAATTTAAGATCTCAGTCAAGTGTTGTATGTGCTCGATCGAGCTATTCATGGCCAAAAAAATAATGTTTTATCTCCCCTTCTATAGATTTCTCTGAAACAACATTGCGTAGCGTAGTACACTTAACCAAATATTTATGCTTATGTTGTCGAGTTGAACTTTTTAAATTCGTGAAGGAGTCCTCTATTCAATGGCATATGAATTTGGCATTATCGAATTCGTATGATATTTTTCATATAGTTTATTTTAAACATAATGCTTGAATTTTGTTCAGACAATTTGAAATAGGATAAATAAAAAATCAATAACATAAAATATACAAAAGAAAAGAAATAAAAAATTATCAATATCTTCATTTACGAGTCCTCTTCAAAAGGGCACTCTTTATTTTTGAATTTATTTAAATAGTAGAAAAAATCTTATGTGAAGACATGTGTTTAAAAAATGAAATTAAAATATTAATTCACCAACTTCGAAAAATAATAAAATAATATATAATATGCATAACTTAGTTATCTCTATTTGGATCATGTTGATATGCATATTTTTTAAAAAGTAAACGTTTTAGACTAAGTTATGCTATGTGAAAGCCTACGCACTTGTTCAGATTTGTTGAAATTCGCAAGGATAAGAATTTCATTTAATCGAAAATTGACATATTATATGATGTTAAAATTTTATTCAAGAAATATCATTAGGACAAAAAAATAATTCTCAACAAATTGTCTTTTTACTCCAAATCAAAATTCACAAAGCTTATATCAATTTTGAGGGCTTCAATTTGATAAAAGAGTAAAGTTTTGAAATTTCATTGACACATTTAGCCCAAAAGTGTAACCGATATTCATGCATTCACCTCATCAAGATTATATCTTAATTAATTAGTGAGTTCTTATAGATCCACCCATCTGATCCTAAATTCACACATGAAAACTCTACATGCCTCACACCATATATGAATTTAGTTGTATCAAGCTCACTTGATCAAAGGATTACACTAATCAAGGTATTTAATCATGATTATGAAATAATAACGAAAATATAGTCTTTGAGTTATTGTACTAGTCAATACCCCTTGCACTTACGATACCTTATATAACGAGACGATATATTAAACCTACGATTAAGGTAAAATATGATTAAATGTATAACCAAGTTTAAATCTCATTAATCACATATTATGGTTTAAATATAGTATTTAATCTAAAAAAGTGAATGATGTTTGAAAACCTTACTTGATCACGGATGCACAAACAAATGGCCTCATCAAGGAATGCTTTGACATTTATTCAATACTGAAATGACTCTATAGAATAATATTCTACATATATTTTTGAGATATATTACCATCATTAAGACAACACTTTAAGATATTGATTTCCCTGAAAAACCAAATCATTCGCTCTAGGAACTCATCATAGCATTCCATCACTCCTACCTTCCAATGTATAACCTTAAAAAAACATTACTTGAAATAAATCAAGTTCTTCAAAGAATATTTTATGCTGGAATTGTTTTCATTGATGAAATATTTCCCTGTACTTGTGATAGTGAAAACAATTTATGTTTGACAAGTATTTATTCTTTCCCTATACACCTTGGGACTTCCTTCCCTTGGATTTATTTCCTTTTCTTACTAATGAAAAGTCTTTTTCTTTGTCTCTAGAAGAGGTCATGTCTTTGGTGCTCCACACTATCTCTTCTTGTGCCAAGTTGGAACAAAAACACTCCCACTCTGGTAATTTCTCCCTCCCATTCACAAAATACTGGTAGGTGTGCCAGCTCTTGGGAAGGCATAGAAGTGCTAGGTTCACCAAAACATCCTAGGAAACTATCACAACAACACTTTGAAGCTTATCTGGACATTGAGTGAAATTTTTTAAGTATTTTGGTATTGTCTGGCCCTCCTCCATCTTGATCATTTTGAGTTTTTCCTACAGTTCCAGCTTCATATGGTCGTTCCTATTCTAAAAATCATTTGTTAAGGCCTTCTACATAGAATATGGAGTTTCCTTTCCTAGGAGAATCAAGAAAATATTATCTTGAACTCCTTCTAACGGAATCCTTCTCATCATTACTACATTATTCTTCCATGGTTCAAGAAGTTGAGCAGCTATTGTTGAGGGCCTCAGAATATCACTATCTATGATTTTCTTCAATCCGTTGTCCTCCAACACTGCCTCCATCATGTCCTTCCATTCTATGTGATTTGAATTACCCTCAAGGGAATATTTGAGTGTCAATCCATAGAAAGACATCCTCATATGTTGTTGGTTGTGAAGAACAAATCTGGAAATTTGATTCACTTTTTCAAAAATGCCTATGGTTCTTCACTTCTATAGTGAGTCCTACACCGTTACCATGTATAAAATCCACATAGACTCAATTTTTCTTGTAATATGCTAAAACAAAATACAGAATATATTTCTACAAATTTGCGGAAACCAAATACGATCACATAATCACATGAACAAGAAAAGAAATAATTTCAAACACACAAAAAAATTATGTATCTCGGGAAAGCCTTAGCTAAAAACCCTGCAATAATACAATTTTATTTCCATTCCTCAGAAACCCCTACACTATCTTTGATTGTCTCACTCTGATCCCGGCAAGAATGGTTTGATACTTAACCAATTTCTTGCCTCTAGGTTTTTGAAACTTTCTTATGAATTCTTGAGGGAATTGAGACCCTATTAATAAGGAAATTCCCAAGAATTGATTGCGTAATTAATCTAAAGCATTCTGCTGACCTCATGTAGGACCTGTACAATTTTCTAATAGTACAACTGATATTATACTTCCAATAACTCTAATATTAACTTGGCCTTCCTTAGAACGGAAATGCAATATCTATTTATAGAAAATTATCAGTTATCTCATTCATCACTAGACGTGAATTAAATAATATTTAATTAAATGGACCTATCACTAGTTCTTCTCTTAGTTAAAACTAGTTATACTAATTTTAACTCAAATAATTAAGTTAACTAATTAAAACTAAAAACAAACTAAATCAGGGCTCCTAAAAAGTAGGAGACACTCTACATGCCTCTATTTTGACCCTCAAATTGAATTAACTAAACTAACTAATTCATTCTAACTCGGCTAACTCATACAAGGTATCATCTAATGTGGAATTACAATTTCCTTCTAATTTAATTAAGGGAAAATTAAATAAGAATCCATTTTCAATATTTATAGTTTCCATTTTCAACATCATATTCTTGGACCAATACCGTTTCTATAGTGGATATGGCAGCATTAAGACACAGTAAATATTCACGCTAATAATAAGGGGGTATAAAAGAGATTCCCAAATCAATACATATTTCAGGGCATCAAACACTTTCTGAGCAATGTTGTACCAATGGAAGGGGGCCCCTTTTTTAAGCAAGTGACTGAATCCTTTAGTCAAATCAATGTAATTAGGGGCGAGTCTTCATAGGAAGTTATCTTTCCCTTGGAGTCTTTGTAATTTAATGAGAGAAGAAGGTGCAGGAAAATTGGCGATCAACTATACTTTTAGACGATCAATACGAATTTCATTTTTAGAATGAAAAAACCAAAAAATCCACGAAAACCAACACTAAACACATATTTGTGCTGGTTAATTTGAATTTTATAGTGTCTACAATGGAGGAAAATGGCCATCATATGGATTGGGTGATCAAGATGATGTTTAGAATCAGTAGGGAGATCATCCAAATAGGGTGGCAGGATGCGTTCCTGGATAATGTGGGAGGACAGGAAGCCTTCTCATTCACGGATGGTTTCTCAAGATATGACTAGATCAGAATCGTTACGGAAGATATAAGAAAGATAACCTTTGTAATAGAATGGAGATACTTTCAGTATATAATCATGAAATTAAGTCTGAATAATGTGTCATCAATCTTCTCCCGCATAGTAGTAGCTGCGTTTAAATAATACATCCATAAATTCTTAGAAGTATACTTTAATGACTGCACAGTCTTTGGATTATTGAATAATCATGTCTCGAGTCTATGCCTGATGTTGGATACTTGGTAGAAGTATCAAATATCGCTCAATATGAAAAAGTGTATATTTTGTGTTCTATTCGGGATCTTGCTAGGTCATATTTTTTGTCAGCAAGGATTGATGGTGGATCCTACAAAGATCGATGTTATCCTTAACCTAAAATTTCCTCCAAATGTGAAATAAGAGTGCTAAATTTCGAGGCATACAGGCTATTACCAGAAGTTCATTCATGGCTACACACTGATCACTCCGTCGATGGATAAATTGTTAAATAAGGATTCCTCATTTTTTTCGGACGAAGACTACCAGAAGATATTTGAATTGCTTAATGAGAATATGGTCATTGCTCCCATATTGGTCTTTCCATACTAGACGAAGGAATTCCATGTACATGTTGACGCTTCCTACATCGCGTTGTGAGTTGTGTTAGCACAACCAGGAGCCGAGGAGATTGACCTCCCTATTGCATTTGCAATTAGGAAATTGTCAAGTGAAAAGCTTAAATACTCAACCACAGAAAGGGAAAGATTTGTTATGGTTTTTATGCTACAAAAGTTCCACCACTATCTGTTGGGAGGCCACTTAATATGTTTACTAACGACTCTACTCTGAAGTACCTAGTCAACAAGTCTATGATGGGGGGGAAGATTTGGTGATGGTTGCTGCTATTTCAGGAGTATGAATTTGAAGTAGTTGTGAAACCTCGGAGATTGAATGATGGGTCAGACCATCTATCGCACATTGAATGTGTAGAAGAGCTAACTAGCTTGGAAGGCAGCTTACCAGATGCACAATTATTCTCCATCAAAGTACTCAATGATCGCTTTGCAGATATTATTCATTTCTTTACCACTGGAAGTGCAACCACAGAATATACGCTGCAATTGATGAATTTATAATTGAAAAAGTAACCATATGTCTATAAAATAACATATAAATATAAATGTAAATCCCAAAAACACATTCAAATACTAAATTGTAAAACGAGCAACAATGATGGATGAATTTATAATTGAAAAGAAAAATGATTTGTATATAAAATAACATATAAATATCGATTAAATGCCATATAACATATAAAAAACGATTTTTCTATAAAATAACATATAAAAAAATGGATTACCCATTTTTTGGGCAAGATAGCATTCTAATAGATTCACTTGTGGTGTACTAAAAAAATCTTTATATTGTAAAAAAAAAGGATCTAGATACTAATAAAAACGTTAATGAAATAGTGAGGACAATAATATCGAGAGCCAAAGTAGGAGACGTTTATTAAAAGATCACAATTTTCACTTACCTCTTCGAGGGGGAAAGCTTCAATATGGCATAGATAAGTTAAAAAAGATATCGATGGCATAATTTATAATCCTTATTCCTATATATATACACTACGTTTTGCATTTATATACCATTCTATAGGTTTTTATAGACTTGATATTATCATGTATAATTAAATGTATCCTTCTAGCATAAGAACTAACCAAGGTATCGACTATTGTTTGTTGATTGGATATTTCAAATAGGAAATTCATCATTAAAGTTATTTAGTGAGCTTTAGTTTTTTCTTCACCCTTAGTGGTGTCTAATACAAGGGAAATTTAGTGATGACAAAGATTGTGTTTATGGAAATAAAATTTATGTTGTTGTTGCATTATTCCCTAGTAAATTATTTGAATGGGTCGTGTTGTTTGCAATTCATGTGGTCATCCCTAAAAGCCCTTAAAGACTATTGATTTTAAATCAATGATATATTTATTTTTCAAAAACCATTTTTGGATTTTTTCTTTTGGATGGATTTTAAATAGGATTTTAGATATGTAGTTGGTTATTATAATTTATGCTTATAAAGTTGTCAAAATTAGCACAATTTGTGCCAACTTATAAAAAATGGATTACCCATTTTTTGGGCAATATAGCATTCTAATAGATTCACTTGTAGTCTATTAAAAAAATATTTATATTGTAAAAAAAAAAAAAAATCTATATAGTAAGAAAAATGTTAATGAAATTGCGAGCACAATAATATTGAGAGCCAAAGTAGGAGACTTTTATTAAATGATCACAATTTTCACTTACCTCTTCGAAGGGGAAACCTTCGATATGACATAGATAAGTTAAAAAAAAATATCCATGACATATTTTATAATCCTTTATTCTTATATATATACACTACATTTTGTATTTATATACCATTCTATAGACTAGTAGGTAGAACCTTTCTAATAAGCCATTATATATATATATATATATATATATATATATATATAATGATCAATCTCCATTGATATATATATATATATATATATATATATATATATATATATATATATATATATATATATATATATATATATATATATATATATATATATATATATATATATATATCAATGGATGATCATTATGATTAAAGCTGGTATAATAAACAAATTTCATTATTACCTTTTTCTCGATAGTAGAAATTAGTCATGGAATGAATCAACATGGTCAAACGTGACAACTATATGTAACCAAAACATAACACGTGGAATTTTAGCTTGCACAATGGTGACTTGTATACATCTCATTTAGGTTTGATTCACACTATGACTCCGTAGGGGCTACCTGTATCATTCTTGCATATTTTGGATATGCTATAATACTAATAACTTTTACATTAATACTAATAAATCTCCTAAAACACAAACTTTTAACAATACTAATAACTTTTACATTAAAATTTAAAATGGCTAACTCTAAAAAGACATATTCAAATTTAATAACCACAACTAATGCATAGAGATGTCATTCTCCTATGGTCCAATTATAATGATTTAATTAGAACAGAAACTATTTCACACTATTGCATTGCAAAATCATATAAACATGAGAAGCTAAAAACAAAACTATCTTTTTCTAAATTGAACAACTATTAATCAAAATTTATTTTACTTTAAAGATAAATACTATTAGGTAGCATATAATTTCAACCCATATTTTTTTTCAATTATCAATATATCCCTTTTATAATTGAAAAAAAAAATGATCTATCTATGAAATAACATATAAATATAAATCCAAATACCATAAACATGTTTAATTACTAAATTATAAATCCAGCAACCATGATTGATGAATTTATAATTGAAAAAGTAACCAACTGTCTATAAAATAACATATAAATATAAATGTAAATCCCAAAAACATGTTCAAATACTAAATTGTAAAACTAGCAACCATGATGGATGAATTTATAATTGAAAAAAAAAATGACCTGTATATAAAATAACATATAAATATAGATTCAATGCCATATAACATATAAATAAATGATCTTTCTATAAAATAACATATAAAAAATGGATTACCCATTTTTTGGGTAGGATAGAATTCTAATAGATTCACTTGTAGTGTACTAAAAAAATCTTTATATTGTAAAAAAAGAGAGGATATAGATACTAATAAAAACGTTAATGAAATAGTGAGCACAATAATATCGAGAGCCAAAGTAGGAGACGTTTATTAAAAGATCGTAATTTTCACTTACCTCTTCGAGGGGGAAACATTCAATATGCAATAGATAAGTTAAAAAAAATATCCATGGCATATTTTATAATCCTTATTCCTATATATATACACTACTTTTTGTCCTTATACACTATTCTATATGTCATGTATAAATAATGGAATTTATAAAATGACTGCCACTACAATAGTTTCAAATACTTGCAATAACATAAAGCACAAGAAGCAAAACATAAATTAAGTTTCCAAGTTCCTTAGTTGAACTCTAATTGTTGCACTAAATATAGTTATTAAATGTTTTGAACAATAAATATAGTTATTAATTGTTGCAATAAATATAGTTATGATAGGAAATACCACTTATTTAGTACCTATTAGAAATTAGGCGAGTTTTTCACCTCTAGGATGCACTTGTGTGACATTAGGGACATCTTTCTATTCCTTTGAGATACCATGAGAAAATAATTTTGTAAACACATTTTAGTGGAGTAATAAGATATTTTGGTGTTGGGATAAAATGGTAGTGATATAGAGGTATTTCTATTAGGGAAAGCTTCATCATGATGTCAGAAAATATATTAGATTATGCACTATTGATGCCATCACCAAGCCTTCGATCAAGAAGCAAGGGTTGTACACTCCTCCACCTATCCTAGATAGGATTTAGGTGTTAGTATCCATGGATATATGTGAGGAATAATCTCAACCAATCATGATAATGACTCTACAATACTTGTGGTTGTTGATTGTTTCTTTAGGACAACCACTTTGGCAACCTACAAAAAGAGTTACATAATACTTCTTTGAGCATGATTGGCTATATTTTGGGATGTCATAGTTCATTATTTTTGTAAATAAGAATTATAGGTTTCTAAATTCTTTCAAGTCTAATATATGGTCAATGATGGACACCAAGTTGACCAAATCAACTCCCTTCCATCCCCAAACCAATGCTAAATAAAGGTAGTCAACATCATGAATGTTTGTATTGTGACAATGTGAAACTATAAATAACTACGTACATCAGATGAGAGGATTCCTTAAGTTAAACATAGTTACAATCCATTCATTCATGGCTATATTTTCCACAACTACAACACAAGCATTTTCAATTGTAGTTGATGATTTTTAATTTGACCTAAATTGACATAGCTCTACCATTTTTATGTTTTAAGAAAAATCATTACATGCTCAAAGTAAGAAATATAGAGCAGCCAATTTATTTTAATAGATATGACACATCAAAAAACATGTTCATGATATTTTATAGAAACCCAATAAACAAATTTGATTATTACCTTATTCCTCATAGTGAATTAGTCATGGAATGAACAAACATGGTCAAACATGATGACTATATGTAACCAAAACATAACATGTGGAAGTGTAGCTTGCACAATGGTGACTTGTATACATCTCATTTAGGTTTGATTCACACTATGACTCATTCACAGGGGCTACCTCTATCATTCTTGCATATTCGGATATGCAATAATACTAATAACCTTTACGTTAATACTAATAAATTTTCTAAACATGGACTTTTAATAATACTAATAACTTTTGCATTGAAATTTAAAATAGCTAACTCTAAAAAGACACATACAAATTTAATAGCCACAACTAATGCATAGAGATGTCATTCTCCTATGGTCCAATTACAATGATTTAATGAGAGCAAAAACTATTTCACACTAATGCAATGTAAAATCATATAAACATTGGAATCTTAAAGAAAAATTACCTTTTTCTAAATTGAACAACCATTACTCAAAACTTCTTCAACTTTAAAGAGTAAATCAAATTCTGAAATCATTATTCAATTACAGTGTCATAAACATACCAAACTAAGAGAAAAAATAAAAACTCGAAAGACATACTAATTAATTAATTAAAATTATTATTATATTAATAAAAAATATAAATAGATAAATACTATTAGCTAGCATATAATTTCAACCCATATTTTTGTTCAATTATCAATATATCCCTTTTATAATTAAAAAGAAACGATCTATCTGTAAAATAGCATATAAATATATATCCAAATCCCAATTTAAATACTAGATTTTTATAACATATAAATATAAATCTAAATTCAAGTTTACATAGTAAATTATAAAACCAGCAACCATGATGGATGGATTTATTATTGAAAAAGAAACTGTCTATAAAATAAAATATAAATATAAACCTAAATCGCAAAAACACATAAATATAAATCTAAATCCCATAAACACGTTTAAATACTAAATTGTAAAACCATGATGGATAAAACCGAAATGATGAAGCACGTCAAATACTAAATTTAGATGAAACAACTTTTAAATATAAATGTAAATCCCAGAAGCACGTTAAATACTAAATTTTAAAACCAGCATGTTAAATAATAAATTTAAATGAAACAACTCTTCAAAATAAATCTAAATCCCAGACGCACGATAAATACTAAATCTTAAAACCAGCAACCTTCTGGATGAAACAACAGGAACTATAACTAGAGCAGCATGGCAGCACTATAACTATGATGAAGGGCATTAAATTAATTCGACACTAGAGCAAACCAAGAAAACCAATGCAACTACGCTGAACGTGGTATGTGCCGGTTGTCTGTACTTGGAAACAAGATCAGAAGAAAGGATGATTTAATGATGGATGTCGAGGATTGAACATGGAGGCAAGAGTGGTGGTTGCTGGTGCCATGCGAACTTGATTACGCAATTGGGAACAATGACACTGAAGTTCTGTTCTTCTCTCCTCTTTTCGCTGAGCCAGATTACGCAACTGGGAGAAATGACACTGAAGTTCTGTTCTTCTTTTCTCTTTTGGCTGATCCAGAGCAACATAGAGAGGCTTTCCCATGACAATTTTTCTATTCATTTCTGCTAGTGCTCGGGATGTTTCCTGAGGAGATGAGAATGCTATAAATCCAAAACCTTTACTGTGTCCATGAAAATCTCTCATAACCTTGCATGAAGTGATAGTGCCATGAATAGAGAAAATTTCTCTTAGCTTGTTATCATCAATACTATCATGTAAGTATTTTAAATAAAGATTTGTTTCACATTGCTTCCTTAATTCATATTTTTTCAAGGCTTTTCCGACATACCATTTCCTACCATCAACTTTCTTGCCGTTTAAACTATCAACGCACTTTGCTGCATCATCTGCATTCTCAAAATTGACAAATCCAAAACACTTCGAAGTCCCCTCTGCATCCCTCATCACTGCCACGCTGGTAATTGTGCCGTAGTCACCAAAATAAAATCTCAAGTCCTCATCATTCATTGACTCTGATAAATTGTTAACAAAAACATTGTTAAATTTCGCTGGTTGTCGCTCCTCCTTTTTGATGAACGGACCAACAGAAATCGGTTTGTCGTTTATCACCACACCATTCAAATTTTTTATTGCATTTTGTGCTGCTTCGTATTGCTCAAAATGCACAAAGCCATATCCTTTGGAGTTTCCAAATGCATCTGTGGCAACCTTAGAAGACAGAATCGGTCCGAACACAGAGAATTTATCATATAGAGTTTTATTGTCTACGCTTTTTTCAAGATTCTTAATAAATAAGTTGCCTGATACAGACTCGCGGATGCTAGGGTCGCGCTGTGAGTACATTATCCGAATAGGCTTTCCATTAAGGGGTGTAAAATTCAAGCTACGTAAAGCCTCGCGAGCATTTTCAGCAGTGTTGTAATTGACATAGGCATATCCGAGAGAAGTATTGGTTATGCCATCTCTGCAGATGCGAACACTGAGAAGTGGGCCAATCCCCTGGAAGAGTTCATAAATCTGCACTTCAGTAACATTGGGCTCCAGATCCCCCACATAAAAATATTTCCTGGCGGATTCATTGTCTCTGCCATTAACATCTCCCTGTTGTTGATGTGAAACACGGGGTTCTCGTTCTTGGGCCTGAGTCTGTGCCATTGCGTCTATGCTTATATTTTTATCTCTTATCTCTGCTCCCGTTAATGTGGAGAAACGAATGAAATACCAATTCAATCCTTTTATTGCATTTTGTGCTGCTTCGTCTTGCTCAAAATGCACAAAGCCATATCCTTTGGAGTTTCCAAATGCATCTGTGGGAACCTTAGAAGACAGAATCGGTCCGAACACAGAGAATTTATCATATAGAGTTTTATTGTCTACGCTTTTTTCAAGATTCTTAATAAATAAGTTGCCTGATCCAGACTCGCGGATGCTAGGGTCGCGCTGTGAGTACATTATCCGACTAGGCTTTCCATTAAGGGGTGTAAAATTCAAGCTACGTAAAGCCTCGCGAGCATTTTCAGCAGTGTTGTAATTGACATAGGCATATCCGAGAGAAGTATTGGTTATGCCATCTCTGCAGATGCGAACGCTGAGAAGTGGGCCAATCCCTTGGAAGAGTTCATAAATGTGCACTTCAGTAACATTGGGCTCCAGATCCCCCACATACAAATATTTCCTGGCGGATTCATTGTCTCTGCCATTAACATCTCCCTGTTGTTGATGTGAAACACGGGGTTCTCGTTCTTGGACCTGAGTCTGTGCCATTTTTATCTCTTATCTCTGCTCCCGTTAATGTCGAGAAACGAATGAAATACTAATTCAATCAAAGTAAAAATCCAGACTCACCGCCGTAAAACGCAAATGATTTTCAATTTACGTGCGGAAAGAAAATCAGAACCCACCACTTTTGTGTTTTGGCAGATTTATTGTGGAGAAATGAATGAAATACGAATTCAATCAAACTAAAAATCTAGAGTCACCGTAAAACGAAGACTATTTTCAAACTATGAGGAAAGAGAATCAAAACTCACCACTTTTGTCTTTTGGCATATTTATCGGTTCTTTTAGTGTAATGCTTTGTCGCTACAGAAATAATACGCAGAGGTGAGTGCGGAACCGATTCAATGGTCATGGTGATATACATATTTAAATATGGTGGCTAGGATTTTCTAAATGTGGTGGTGTCAGGCCGACCCTATACATTTTATTTCAATGTGTTAGATGGGATTTTCCAAAAAGTGCAAGAGGGGTGACAGGCCCACGTTTCGAAGTTGTTATAGGGTTTTTCTTCATGAGTTGGACCTTTATTATCATCATAATAGTTTAAATAAAATGATTATAACAAGGTTAGTTATAGGTTTTTTCTTCATGAGTCCGCCTTTTATTATCATCACAATAATTTAAATAAAATGATTATAACAAGGCTAATTTGAGAAGGCAGAAATTTTAAGAACCAATTCAATGAACTTGTTGAAAAAGTCACAAGCCATCTTTAACACATCTTGATCACATGTTATGAATTTATAAATAATAAATTGGACCATTCTCCTTTGCAATATCACTCACAACTTATTAGTGTCACATGACAAGCTCTCATCTAAGATAATGTTTAGAATGGCATGACAATTAAAGTGTCTAACTTTATGATCACCTAGAGATTTAAAGGCTAACAACTAGGAGGCCACATTGGCCTTGTTGTGTGATTGGAATATAATTGAAAGACAACTTTTGTAAGGATTTTTTTGTACCTTTGTGTAATTTTTGTACTCTTCTAACAACTAGGAGGCCACATTGGCCTTGTTGTGTGATTGGAATATAATTGAAGGACAACTTTTGTAAGGATTTTTTGGTACCTTTGTGTAATTTTTGTACTCTTATGTAACCGCAAGAAAATTTTAATCATTTTGTGGAATTTGTGACGGAATGAATTACCCTAGGGTTTGGGTTGAGAACCCAACATACCAAGAATCATACAAAAATGAGAAGCAAGAAAATTTACAATCATAACAAGATCATAACATGTATAAAGCATTAAGATCACGAAGATCAAGAATGAGACAAAGCTTTTTTATTGATGTATGTAACGATGTGTTGAGGAATACGTGTTGAGGAATACCACCTGATTCAGCCACGACTCCAATAGAAACCGTCCTCCAGATTCGTGGAGCCTAAGCCTCAACAATCCCCTTCCATAAATATACACATGGATGTCATATAAGAGGAATGAACATCTCCATGAAGGAAACAAGGGTTTCCACATTCTCGGAAGTGCAGCATTCACATGGATAAACAAGAGTTGACCACGGACTAACTGGCCATAATCTCAATACCTATCTCTCTCTCCACTTTAGGCCTTCCCATGAGGTGGATTTATATCACCCTAGAACAGTTTTTTTAGTTGGGATACATTTAGGCCACAGACCCCTGTAGGTAGGCTTCCCATGTAACCCATAAACCCCACCAAAAAAAAAAAAAAAATTATATTTTTTCATACTTTAAATTATATAAACGGGTTGGGTATAACTAGACCCACATGTGCATGCTATTTTGGGAGGCCAGAGTCGTGTATGGAATTCAAAATAATGTTTTTTAGGTAAACGACCAAGTCTGAAAGGAAAGTGCTCCCCAAGGTAACACAGAGCATCAAGTATATAGAGGTGGAAAATGATGATATAATAGAATTGCAAGGAAATTTTTGTCTTTTTGTGTAATTGAAAGGGTCTTTTATCCTTAAAAAATAGGTACCCTGTGTGGTTGTGGTGGAACATAGTTACTTAGAAAGTGCATGAATTTCACATAGGAATATGAATTGAGAAGAAAGGTGGTTGAACTACAAAATTTCAATTATGTCACATGTGATAATAGGGAAGGACATAAAAGAAAAAAGAGAAAGATGGTAACTTTTGAGCTTAGTAATAAGTAGTGAAATGGTATCATTCATTTGAGATTGCACTTTTAAAACTTATGACAAGAATATTGTTAGCAACATAATAATATAGGTATGTATTATTTTCCATAAATTTATGAGTTTGCAGCCGCACTAATGCTTTCTTTTAAAAGAGTCGACGATTTTTTTACCATGTCCAACTCTTTTGATAATAAGATGAGCATTTTAGAATATGAAGAGATACATTTGCCATTAGTAAATCCGTATATTTGGTTAGTTTCATTGTAGACTACATCCTTCAACACTAAAAAGAGAATTAATGTCAATATCATCACTCAATTGAGGTTAGTAGTATGGTTGATATCACATATAGATATGGATAATATAGTAACATAGAAAATAGAGTTATGTTGAAGGAATATCATTTCTACATAGGTTGAATCACATTGGATTTGGCTAGATGGCTTCCAAGACTAGTTTGCAAATGCTTGTGTATTTCAATTATTGTGCAAGTTCAATAAACAATGTAAGATGCTCCATATTTGGAACTATTTCAAAGAATGACATGAGAAACGTGATTGTTATGGAGTGGATAAATGCATGGAAATAACTTTATGTGGGCAAGAAATGACGTTCAAAGCCAATGTTTTCATTGACGTTGTAAAATCTATTATTGGATGTTGTTTTTTACTACACGAAAAGGGGACAAGAAAATGAGAAGACCAATTAATAAGGAATGGAAATGCATAGAGATATTTATGGGCACTGTCCAATGCAGATTGATCACAAACATAGAGATGGGAAACAACTAAGGATACACATTCGTTTAGTATAAGCATCACAAAACTATATAGTTAAAATAGGGTTATGGAATTTTTGGGTTTTTACTTATGTTTCTCAAATAGTAATGGTGAATGTGATGATTGTGAATCTAAATAATGTGTATATTTCCCAATTGACCAACATATAACCACTTAATTATTCCATTTTAGAGAGGAACAATCAACTATTTCACTTGATTATGATCATGTGTCAAATCTCATACAAGTGTGAAGAATTAATATTTTATTAAATTTCAATTAACAAGAATTAATGTAGTACAAAATCTTGATCTGGTGGACTAATGTGATGGAACTACATTTTTCCAAGGGTATATAAACATCACGGTTTCCTCAAAAGTTAATGAATTTCCCATTTACTATTGGTTGGAAAATTTATTAAAGGGAAAGAATAGATTCAATGTATTACTAAATAACTCCAAAATCATTACCTTTCTTATTGGATTACTGGCTATTAAATGAGAATGTATACATAAAATGAAAAAAAATCGAATATGTTTATGTATACCAAGATTATAGACCAAATGAAACTGTATACTACTATACAAACTGAGGTGTTGTGAAAAACTTCCTTTTGCAAATAATGTCAGAGAACAATTGATCAAAGGTACAATAATTCCTATATCATACTAAGAAACATAATGTTGCAAGAACATCTCAGAAGGTTTATATTTCACCCACATGAATAATTTTTTTTTCTATAATCCACGATATTTAGCCTAGGGGCCCTCTGTTAAATAGGAGGTTATGTTGAAGTGTACTTAAGGGGTAAATGCAAATATTACATTTGGTAGTGTGGCAATAACTTCTAGAAGAGGGACAATGGTAGGAAAAAAATCATAGGTTTGTTAGTTACAACCTCTATTTTGCACTAGAGGTTTCTTTCTCTAGGAACTAATGATGAAGGGGGAGGAGAATTTCATGAGGGTGAGAGAAATATTCATTGTATCCTATGTGGTTGTCTCGTTATATGTAGTATAATTAGTGAACCGTGTGTAACAATTCTTCTTCTATGCAATATAAATTTTGTTTGAGTTGTACTCTATGTTCACTATGTTCGATCATTTTAGCATTGTGTTTTTATTATGTGGAGTAAACTATTGAGCGGTTGTAGGCTTTATATCACAGAAAAAGCAGTGACTCAAGTTACCAAGCATATGAACGTAATTTGAATGTTGATGATTCAATGCATTCCATGGACAAGAACATTGAATGTGACTAAGTAGATGAGGAAAATAAAGTGAAGTTTGTTGTCACAAGGTTTAAGGGACATGCAACCTGGTGGTGTGATGAATTGCAGAATGATAGGAAAAGAGAAGGAAAGGCGAAAATTATAAATTGGGAAAGAGTATTAGGAAAAATTAGGATTAAGTTCCTAGCCAAGGAGTACCCACTAAATCTTTTCAAGTAGTTGCAAAACCTTAGATAGAGGCTTATGAAAGTGAGAGTATATTGAAGAGTTTTATAAATCAAATATTGGAGTTGGACACATTGAGTAGGATGTTGACAATGTTTCCATATATCTTAAGGACTTGAGGTATGATATTTACTATGAGATTGATATCATGAATTTAAACATAATTAGGGATGCTTACCAAGCTACTTTAAAATATGAGTATAAGATTTCTAGAAAAAGTAAGTATAGTAGAAGAAAATTGCATTCGAGAGGAAACAAACAAACAAGTAGCAAAAGAATAGGTGGTGAATTTAGAGAAAGAACATCTTTCCCTAGAGGCAGAGGTAGAGGTAGAGAATACCAACCTAGATTCTACATGTGTGGAAAGTCAGGCCATATGTCATGGGAATGCCCATATAATACTCCAACCTAGTAAAGGATTGTAAATGTGGTTAAATATAGAGTGTAGAATGTGAGTATAGTGGAAACTGAATAAGCTTATAAAGTTGGAAAATCCTTGTTGTTGAAGAGGGATATAACGTATTTATGGAAAGGAATGAAGGAATCATTTATTGGTAAAAAAATTTACTATATGGATCCATGGTTCGACAGTATGGTGCCAACAAAGGTGTCCATAGCATTATATGACAACATCACCATTTTCATTCCTGCGCAAGGGAGAAATGTATCACCCAAGGCACGGATATTATTCATTTCATTGATTTCACTATACAATAATATTCCCATAATCATTCATAAATCTTCAAAAATATCTCACACAAAAGAAAATGGATACGTTTTATACAATTTAATGGAGATATAAAAAACAATTGAAAGGACTACCCAACACATTTTCATTCAATCATAAGCATATATATATGGATCCCTGCAACAAATTTCTCGCATATTATCTCATAGGATCCCGATCCATTACATGATATATCCATAGAAACTACATAAGATATTTTCAAGAAATTTCCAAAACCATTCAACATTTGAAGATTATAATAGAATGTACCAAAAGACTTTAATCTTCATTCCAACATTATGTTTACCTTTCTTCTCTCTCTATTTTAAACTTAATCTCCATGGCTATATATATATTCACTCCTTCTATCTTGTCCCTGCTTTCTTGATTTAGCTTAACTTAACCATCTTGACATAATATATCTACTTCGTGTACTTTTCACTTGATTCTTTAAAATGTAACATCTCGATCCTTTTTCCATACCCTTCACGAGTTCCAATATAATTGTTTTCTTTCTCTTCTTGCCATTTTTTTTCTTTCTTTTTTTTCTTTATGACCTATTTTACCATTTTATTTTTCTACTTGCACTTCCTATCTTCATAGCTATTTTTCAGAAAAAATTTCAAAATGCTTCCAAAAACAAAGTACCCATTAGGTCATGACCAAAATATATTGACTGACCCTTGATTCAACCCTTTATTTTCTCTCAGGGTTCTTCTTTTGGTTGCACAACTAATTTTGATGTACTCTACCCCTACACTAGTTCTTCTCCCTAAAAAAAAGGACCCAATTCTATAATGGTATGTAGAGCTTGATTGTTGGAAGTGTTGTAATAATCAATCATAGTTTTGCATGCACCGAAAATGGTAGTAGACTGATCAATGAATTTGGTTGTATTCACTGCAATTGGTTTCTGAGGGTATGAAGAAAGAAATATTTTCCACTGACAATCTACATCAATGTCAATCATATAATGCTATTATATATTTGGCATTGGAGGTAGGCTAAAGGTATTTGAGGGCAGGTTTGGCCATGTGTGACTCTTCCTCTAATCCATGAATATTCTTATCAATCTCTTTAGCCTCACGAAATAAGGTTTGTTGTTATGCTTGATATGTGATTGCAAGGGCTTTCTCTATTAATATTTTTCTCTTTCCTTAGAATTGATATAGAGGATAATTACGCTTAGAATGAAATCCTAGAGAATCTTGAACTTGATGGAAAATCTCTTTTGATAACCACATGTGCTTCTAAAGTGTATCCTTAAGAGTCGATCCTTTCTCAATGTTGTTATTTACATGCTACTAGAGTTTCCTTATAGGATCAAGAATATAATTTCTATCTCAATAATATTACCACGCAAATCCTTGTTTGTGACAATGCGTTCAGTATATGTGGTCTCAAGAAACTCAAGGAATTATGTGGGCTCACATGAAGTAATATATTCTGACACATTAGAGGTATATTCAAAAACTACTAAAAACTTATATTGGATTTTAATAGTGATTTATTAGACATGTTTATGTAGTTTTTCTTCACCCAAGCACAAATGATCATGTTTTTCAACAATAGAGAAATGTTCTTTCTACTGCTACTCATGTGAGAGGACATGTTCATTATGTTTTGAATATTTCTAACTAATTTATCCTCCAACCACATTGGTGAAGTGATGATAAGTTGAAATAATTTTGATGAATACATGTGCTAAATATTGTAAGTAGAAAGACTAACAATAAGGAGAAATTTTTCCTGCAATGTTTATCCACTGGCAATGGACTTATTGGATTATCCTTACTATGAAGTCTTTGTTTCATGGGTATACTCTTACTAGAAATAATCTTAGTCTTTGAAAATCATATGAGAAGGATAACGGGATAAGGCATCTTCAAGGCATCTTAATGATCACATGCTATGAATTTATAAACAATCAGTTGGACTATTTTCCATTGCAATATCACTCACAACTCATTAGTGTTACATGACAATGCCTCATCTAAGATAATGTTTGCAATGACATGAAAATTAAAGTCTCTAACTTTATGATCACCTATAGAATCAAGGTATATCAAATAGGAAGCCACATTAGCCTTGTTGTGTAATTGGAATATAATTGGAAGGAAACTTTTGTAAGGAATTTTTGGTGTCTTTGTGTAATTCCAATGAATTTTTTTACTGTTATGTAACTGTAAGGAAACTTTAATCATTTTGTGGAATTGCAAGGAATTTTTTTTCTTTATGTGTAATTTAAAGGGTTTTTTCTCCCTAAAAAATAGGTAACCAATGTGGCTGTGGTGCAACATAATTACTTAGCAAGTGCACGAATTTGACTTAGGATTATGAATTGGGAAGAAAATAGGTTGAACTATAAAATTTTAATTATGTCACATGTGATACTAGGGAAGGACATAATAGAAAAAAGAGAAATATGGTAACCTCCCGTTTAGTAATAAGTAGTAAAACGATATCATTCCTTTCAGCTTTCACTTTTAAAAATTATGGTAGGAATATTTTTAGCAACAAAATTATATAGGCATGTATCATTTTCTAGAAAGTGAAGTTTGTTGTCACAAGGTTTAAGGGACATGCAACCCTGTGTTGTAATGAATTGCAGAATGATCGGAAAAGAGAAGGTAATGCCAAAATTATAAATTGGGAAAGAGTATTAGGAAATATTAAGAACAAGTTCCTATCCAAGGATTACCAAATAAATCTTTTCAAGAAGTTTCAAAACCTTAAATAGATGCCTATGATAATGAGAGTATACTTAAAATTTTTATAAATTAAATACTGGAGTTGGATACTTTGAGTAGGATGTTGAAAATGTTTCCATATATCTTAAGGGCTTAAGTTATGATATTTAATGTGATATTGATATCAGGACTTTAAACATAGTTAGAGATGCTTACCAAGCTACTTTAAAATATGGGTAGAATATTTCTAGAAAAAATAATGAGAGTAGAGGAAGAGTTCATGTTAAAGGCAACGAACAAACAAGTGGCACAAAAAAAGGAGGTGAATTTAGAGGAATAATATAATTCCCTAGAATCAAAGGTAGAGGTAGAGAATACAATCCTAGATGTTATAGGTGTGGAAAGTAAGGCCATATGTCATGGGAATGCCCATATAATACTCCAACGTAGTAAAGGAGTACACATGTGGTTAAATATAGAGAGGGGAAAGTGAGTATAGTAGAAACTGAAGAAGTTGATGAAGTAGGAAAATCCTTGGTTTTCAAGAGGGATTTAATTTATTTAAGAAAAGGGAAAAATTAATCATTTATTGGAAAAGAAAAATTACTGTATGGATCCAAGGTTCAATAGAAGGCTGCCAACAAAGGTGGCCATCGTAGTCTAGCACAACATTTCCATTTTCATTCCTTTGCAAGAGAGAAAAGTCTCACCCAATGAATTCCAAGACTATTAATTTGTGGGTTGAGCATCTAGACAGTGACATTATTCATTTCATTTATTAAAATATACAACAATATTCCGATAATCATTCACAAATATTCAAATATCTCTCAGACAAAATAAAATTGATACATTTAGAGAATTTGATGGACATATTTAAAAGAAAATTTAAAGTACTACCCAGCACATTTTAATTCAATCATAGTAATATACATACAGATCCCCACAACAAGCTTCTTGTATATTATCTCACAGGAGCCTGAGCCATTACATGATAGATTTGTAGAAACTACACAAGATCTTTTCATAATTTTTCCAAAACCATTCAACAAGTCAAGATTACAATATAATGTACCAAAAGAATTCAATATTCATTCCAACATTATGCTGACCTTTCTTTTCTCTCTCTTTCAAGCTTAATCTCTATGGCTATATATAGATTCACTCCTTTTATCTTGTCCATGCTTGCTTAATTTAGTATGCCTTAACAATATTTACAAAATCTAATTGCTTGTTTTACTTTTCACATGATTCTTTCAAATGTAACATCTTGATCCTTATTCCATAGACTTCATGAGTTCCAATGTAATTTTTTCTTTCTCCACTTGTCATTTTATTTATTTTTTCATGCTTTATGACCTATTTTACCATTTTCTTTTTCAGCTTGCACTTCCTATCCCTGCAACTCTTTTCTGGAGAAATCGTTCAATATGCTTCGAAAAATGAAGGACCCAATAGGCCTGAACGAAAACCTATTGACTCACTATTTTTTCAATCCTTTCTTTTCTCTCACGGTCCTTATTTTGGTCACAGTAACTAATGCTGATGTGTTTTACCCCTGGACTAGTTATTCTCCCTCAAATAAAGGACCCAAACCTAGAATGGTATATAGGGATTGATTCTTGAAAGTGTTGTAATAATCAATCATAGTTGTGCATGCTACGATAATTGTAGTAGCCTGATCAATGAATTGGGTTGTGAACTTTGCAATTGGTTTATGAGGGTGAGAAGAAAGAAATTTTTTCCAGTATCCTGTGAAAGGGTGTGGTGGTGTGAGACAATGAAGCACGACTATGTGGTGGAGATGTGGTGAGTGAAGGGATAGTTCATTACTCAATAATAGTTATAGGCCAAATGGGCTCTTTAGGATTTTCATTAAGGTTTGTTAGATTTTGTAGCATCAGATGGTGTTATAGTTTTGAAACCTTATGGAGAGGCTAAAACGCATGATTTCTCCCAAAGCCAGAAATTTCTTCTGGAAATTCCACATAGAGAGAGCTCAATTAAATTAACTAATCATCATTTAAATTTTTCCTGAGTGTAACTTAGGAAAACTGGTTAATTAATAGTAATTAATTGAGGAAGGTTATACTTCACTAGAAATTCACATGAATCAATTTGGATATGATCTTAGACATCTAATAAATTTTCTTCTTGATTGTTGTAGTTCCAAATTTTTGAAGCCTCGAAAATCGCTGCAACAACATTAAGGGATAACCACCTAGTCTGGACCTTAAAGCAGCTCCTTTTCCATTTGGAGTAGTGGCTCCAACTAGTTTAACTAGGTCCAGTTACCTTTTCCCTATCGCTATTGGTTTAAAATGTATCTTTAACTACCAATAAACAAGGATATCAGATCACTTCTTCTTGTTGATCATGCAAGAGAATGACCCTTAAGCCCATTTGGGTTCAGCCAAACCCCAACTAAGATTTTGCCTCTTCGAGAAGAGGACTTAAAAGAATGTAGAACTTAATCTAAATGCAAAACTTAATCTATAATGCAAGAAAAAGAAACTATTTTAATCCTATCTCAATTAGGCAGATATAGATCTATCCCATCTAAGAGTAAGATGTTTTTAAATAATTGAGATTTAAATATGTTTGTTTTAAATGAATATCGAGTTAACGAAATAGTTCAATTAACTGATATTGTGAATACCAAACACATTCTATCTAGAGATATCTTAACTGAAATAATTAATCAACAACACTTAGTTCTTAAAATGATATTCATCATTTAATCAGTAACTTAAATAATTAAATAATAACATGTGGAAATAGTTCACAACATATCACTATTCAATAAATCAGTTTTATAAGACGGTTTTCTAAGTAAATAGTTACTCACCCAGAAATCAGAATTCAGCCCATAAGAGTAGAGATAAATAATATGTTGTGTAACGAGCTCCAAAAAGAGAAGAAAAGAGATATAAACGCCTTAGAAATGAGCCACTTTGAGGGGGAAACCTCCAATACATTACATAAATGAACAATTCTTGGATGATCCAATTTACAAAACCTCCTTTCTATATATAGGAGTCCATGCGGCCATAATGTAATCCTAGTGGGCCACAATGTAATCCTAGCTGACCTAACAATAATAATTTAAGGGCACAATAATAACAAAATGGGGGTTACAAGGGTACAATAATAACAATAAGGGGTTACACTAACAACAATAAGGGACTATACTAGTAATATAGGGACCTAACATGCCCCTCTCCTTCAAAAAAGTGTTGTCCTCAACACTTGAGTAGCTCTGGGTGCTTCTGTATAAAATTCTTATCCTCCCATGTAGAATTTTTAGTGGGTAAGTTCTTCCACTTGATGAGATATTCTGAAATTGATCGATTCCGTAGTTGTCGAGTTCTTGTTTCTGTGACCGCTTCAGGTTCCAATACGATTTTTCCTTGCTCATAAAGTTCTGGTAATATTGTTTGAACTGGAAGATTTTCACCAATAACCTTATTTAAGCATGAAACATGGAAAATTGGATGTACTCGCGAAGAAGCAGGAAGCTCCAATTTGTATGCCATAGTACCAATATTTTGCAACACCTTGTAAGGACCATAGTAATTTGGTGATAATTTATTATCCTTCTTTTCTTTCTTGAGGGACATTTGTTTGTATGGTTGTAGCCGTAAAAATACCCAATCTCCTACATCAAAACTTCTCTCGCTGCGATGTTGATCTACCCGTTGTTTCATTCGATTTTGTGCCAAATTCAGGTTATCCTTTCAGAGTTGGAGAACTTCTTGCTGATGCTCGATGTGATATTCCACTGCTTGAACCTTCGAATTTTCCATTAAAGATGATGTGATGGATGGTGGATGATATCCATAAAGTGCCATAAATGGGGTCATTTTTGCTGCAGTATGGAAGGAAGTGTTATACCACCATTCAGCAAGAGGTAACCACTTGACCCATTGTGTTTGTTTATCAGATACAAAACAACCAAGATATCCTTCCAAACATTTATTTACTATCTCAGTTTGACCATCAGATTGAGGATGATAAGATGAGCTATGAGCTAATTGAGTACCCAAACAAGAAAATAACTCCGTCCAAAAATTTCCAGTAAAAATGGGATCTCTGTCGCTCACAATAACCCTTGGGCTTCCGTGTAGCTTTTGAATTCTGTCCATAAATGTAGTAGCAACCGCACTTGCTTTAAATGGATGAGATAAAGCACAAAAGTGTGCATACTTGGTAAGTCTATCAACTACCACCATGATGACACTCTTTCCTTCGGACTTAGGTAAACCTGTGATAAAATCCATTGAAATCTCCTCCCAACGTTGACTTGGAATGGATAAAGGTTGTAGAAGTCCTGGGGTCTTAATTGTTTCCACTTTATTCTGTTGGCAAACCAAACATTCCGGCACAAAATTTTGAATATCAGATTTAAGGCCATCCCAAAAAAATTCTTTCTTCACCCCGTGGTAAGTTTTTAAAAATCCTGAGTGTCCTCCTAAAGGATAAGTGTGTAATTCTAGAAGTATCTTTTGTTTTAGTTGGGAATTCTTACAAATATATAAGCGATCTTTGTACCATAAGGAATCATTTTTCCAACTAAATGTATCAGATGTACTAGGATCTTGCTGAAACTTTTGAATGAGTGTCCATACATCTTCGTCCTTCTTCCATTCATCTCTTGCTTTGGTTATCCAATCTGGTTGGATAATAGAAATGGCACAAAGAAATTCTTCCACGTCTTCATTCTTTCTTGAGAGTGCATCTACACTAACATTAAGATTTCATTTTTTGTAGATTATTTCAAAGTCATAACCCAACATCTCTGTGACCCATTTTTTCTACTCTTTTGACGATAGTCTTTGTTCCAAAAAGTGTTTAAGACTATCATGATCAGTTGTTACCTTTAAGTGTCTTCCCATTAGGTAAGTTCGCCATTTCTTTAGTGCATGTAGTATTGCTAACATTTCCTTCTCATAAATAGGTTTCTGTAAATACTTTCCTTTGATTGGATGACTTTCAAAAGCAATGGGTCTTCCTTCTTGCCTTAAAACTGCACCAATTCCATTTCCTGAGGCATCAAATTCCACAATAAAGGTTTTTGTGAAGTCTGGTGTAGCTAAGACCGGTGCTAGGCACATTGCCTGTAACACCCCCAGTTTATGTAATTAAATTTCAAGGATAGACAATTGAACTTTAAATCCTAAGGGGAGTGGACCCCAAAGGATAAGTATATTGTGAATGTAATTAAATATTTAAATTGAGGAAATGAATAAAATGATTTTGTGCAGATTGACCAAAATGAGATTTTGAGATCACTTGCTAAATCCATGAGGATGGATAAGGCAACAAATTCCCCACAATCTTTCAAAAATCCTTGAAAGGAATTATTTTTAATTTAGATTTTTGAGGAAGAATCTAAATTTCCCCAATGAGGAGGAAAGTAGTGGGCAAGAGGTAAAAAGCTGGAAAATCTGAGGAAAAGCATAAAACAGCTTTAAAGAATCCCTAAAATTGGAAGCCTAGGCAAACAGGAAGAAAAGTATCCATGACTTCTGGGGTTTTACTAGATTGCTGGGGTAAATGATTTCAACAGGCTGAGAGGCGTCGTGTGGAGGATAGAACACAGGAAACCTCTCTGAAAACTCCCCGCTTTCATCAAATTTGCCGAGCCAAGGAATGGCCGCAGAGCTCGATCAGAGGGAGAGAAAATAACAAAGCTATGCAATATCGGTATTAAAGAAAAACCATAACCGAAATCACCAAAACCCTAGTACACCGATACCCTACACTTGTCATCATCGCAACGATTGGTATAGGGATCGATTAATTCAGTGAACCTGAAACATTTAATCTCCTGACATACTTCCTCTCTAGCTGTCAACGAGAGCATATATCGTGCGGGTAAAAATTAATGTGCACCAGGCCCGAAGACGGGTTGGTAGGAAGGATGTATCGTCCAAAATATATTAACCATGTGAATAGGAGCAGGTGAATAATAACATTAATTAAATTTTGTGACCCAGAATTTATGCGCCAAGATCTATCCAAGCCAAAGTAAAAAGAACCGAAGTGAGGAATCTCGAAAATGATAAGTTAGATGGGACGGGAATAAATTAAAACCCTTACGGTATTAAATGAGTACCTATGTTTGTACTGTGCCGTGCAAGTTTTATATTCATTCTATATGTATAAATCTTACAATCATATCATGCCCTATGTTATGTATAGAGGGGTCATGAAATCATAAAATAATGTTTACCAACTATCGTGGGTAGTTTAATTATAAACGAAGTCAAGTCATATATACAGGTATAATATATAATATGCCTAAGTGGAGATAGGTATAATATATAATATGCCTAAGTGGAGATATGTATGATATATAACAAGTAGAAAAGGTACTAAACCCAATACCCTACTTGGTATAAAAACAAAGTATATAAATTGTAGAATCAATTCTATATCAAGATAAAAGGTTATGACAAGATTTGAGACATAGTTTTGGGAATAAGTTCTAGTCAATAAGATATTAAGGTCATGAAAAAAAAAAAAAATTGTTGTCAATAGAGGTACATTACATTGCCTCCTTAAGACGTTCAAAGGCCTTAGTTGCTTCAGGAGTCCATGAAAATGCATCTTTCTTCAATAATGTTGTTAGAGGTGCTGCTATTCTCCCATAATTCTTAACAAACTTGCGATAATACCATGTTAACCCGAGAAATCCTCGCAACTGCTTTATGGTTGTGGGGGCTTTCCATTCCTTAATGGATTTAATTTTGTTAGGGTCTACCTTAACACCCTCGTGAGATACAATATGACCCGGATATTCCACCTCTTGTACTCCAAAGAAACATTTGGATGTTTTTGCATATAATTGTTTCTCCTGCAATAGTTTGAGCACCCTGTCAACATGTTCAACATGATCCTTCCAAGACCTGTTGTAGATTAGTATTTCATCAAAAAATACTAGCACAAATTTTCTAAGGAAGGGTTTGAAAATGGAATTCATCAACCCTTGAAATGTAGAAGGTGCATTGGTAAGGCCAAAAGGCATGACCAAAAATTCATAATGACCCTCATGAGTTCGAAATACTATTTTTGGAATATCTTCAGTCTTCATTCTAATTTGATGATATCTTGAATGAAGATCTAACTTGGTAAAATAAATTGCTCCATGTAATTCATCCAATAATTCATCAATCACAGGAATGGGAAATTTATCTTTAATGGTGAGCTTATTGAGCTTCCTATAATCTGGACACATTCGCCATGATCCATCCTTCTTGTGTACCAATACTACAGGAGCAGAGAAAGAACTTTGACTAGGTTGAATTATACCCGCCTCTAACATTTCTGCAATCATACGTTCAATTTCGCTCTTTTGGAAGTAATGATATCTATAAGGCCTGATGTTTGGAGGAACACTTCCTGGAATCAAATGAATAGCATGATCATGATCACGAATAGGTGGGAGTCCTTTGGGAGTTTCAAACACCTTGGAACGATTGTCCAAGACTTGTTGGAGATCTGCAGAAATAGATGATTTTGATGTCGGAACTTCTAGTGAGCATAATTGTGCAATTACGCCTCGTTGTTCTTTCTTTAGAAGCTTTGTCATGACATTAGAGCTTATTATCCTTCCTGGCTTCCCTTCAATACCTCGTAATTCGACTTCCTTTCCTTCTGAAAAAAATTTCAAGAAAAGTTTTTGAAAATTAAAAGCTACCGTCCCCAAAGATTGTAACCATTGTACTCCTAGTACAACATCAGCACCTCCCATAGGAATGGAAAGCATTGGACTTGTCAACACATATTCCCCCATGGTTAGCTTGATATTATGGCATTTTCCAGAGCAATTTATAGTTCCTCCATTTGCAACCATCACTTGACATTCCGGTGCTGGGTATAGGAAACAATTTAATTCCTTGGCTACCTTATAATGAATAAAATTATGGGTGCTACCTGAATCAATCAACACTATTACCCTTTTCTTCTTGATATGTTCTTCTATATTGAGAGTTTGAGGAGTGGTAATTCCTGCCAGTGCATTACATGATATGGTCGGATTCATTTCTTCCTCTTTTAGGGCTGGTTCCTGGTGTATATCCTCTTCTTGTTCATTTTCTTCTTATTCTTCACAATCTATGTAAAATAATTTCTTCTCAACACACTTATGACCTTTAGTGTATTTTCTATCACAACTATAGCAAAGCCCTTTTGCTCTTTTTTCTTCCAATTGTTGTGGTGTCAACCTTATAGGTTGTGGAAATCTAGGCGTAGCAACACTTCCTTCTTTATAGAATTGAGTGGTAGGCTTCCTTGTCGCCATAATTTTACATTCAACTTTTCTTGCCAACCCGAATGCCTTCTCCAATGAATCAGGTTCCAAAACGGGAACTTCATGTTGGATGTTATCCTTTAAAGTGCCTAGGAAGAGATCAATCCTGTGTTCCTCTGTAAGATCAGTTACCCTTATATTCAATTTTTGGAAGTCCTCAATGTGCCGCCCCACTAAACCCTTTTGTTTGAGATTTATCAATTGGGTAAAGAAGGTGTTGCTCTTTGTATCCTCATAATGTGCTATCATTTCCTCCGTAAAAATTGACCAAGTGACAATTTTTTTACGGGAGCAAATCCATTGATACCATACAAATGTATTTTGTTCTAAATGTAAAGTTGCAATGCGTACCTTTTGTGTGTTTTGCACGTTATGGAGATCAAAATATTGCTCCATATGTAGTATCCATGTTACAGGATCCTTTCCATCAAATTTCCTCATATCCATTTTTGGAATATGGTGGTTCTTCCCGCCAAATCACGATTAACATTTATTTTTTTCTCATCATGAGGTTCTTCTACTATATTTCCACCATTAGGAGTCATTTCTTGTTTTAAGCTTGTCATCAAGCCTTCCATGTATGCTTTTAGATCATTCTTCATGTTTTCCATGTTGTCTTTCATGTCATCCATCTTAGCTTCCATGCCCACTTCCATGCCATCCATCTTAGCTTCCAAGCCATCCATCTTAGCTTCCATTCCTTTCTTCAAATTGTCCATCTTCACTTCCATGCCTTTCTTCAAAACTTCCATTTCATTTTTTGTTGCTCTTTGCGAGAGTGAAATCTGTTGCACTTGCTCTTGTAATTTTGATAGATCATGTTGCAATTCTTCATATTCATGAGTCATAGTAGAGCCTTCTGAAGGCTTAGTGGGTGTTGAATTCTTTTTAGGGGCCATTTTAGAATCCAATATTGATATCTATTCTACAATATTCCCTTGGAATCAATTCAACTTGATTATTCAAACAAGACTTATGCAATTCGGAAAAAAATACACACCTTTTACTTGCTTTGAGGGGCTCGATATTGAAATTGAATTATCTCTATAATTGAAAATCTTTGATATCTGAAATTCAGCCCTATAGTAGCCCTCTGAAGCTTCTTTCAAATGCCACAGGTCTGACCTAATTTGGATTCTCCAAGACAAAGTTGTGTCCAATCTCCCACAGTGACCTAATTCTGGACTAGTTCAGTAGAGCAAACTTGTAGGACTTGCCACGTGTCAATGTTTTGTCCTTTGTATCTGAAATTAATAGCCAAGACGCTACAGTCCGTTTACTTGCAACCACTTTTTACGGCACTCCAATCTGATCCCAGAGAGAGAGTTATTGAAATTTTCCCACGACCACCTCTTTGATATGAAATTCAGGAGCCTGAAAGAACACTACCTTCCACAGATCATATTTCCAAAAATATTGCGAACCAAGCTCTGAAATTTTTTGAAAAATTTCCTCAGGATGTTAGCTTCACACCATATGAATTTTAGATTCTGAATCTTCGTAGAAAAAAAGTGATAGCGAAAATTCCACGATGACCTGTTTAGGATCTTTAAAAAAGACGTAACTTCCTCAAGATTTCGGCTTCGTACCCTAAAATTTTCAGCTTTTGAAACTTCGTAGAAAAAAAGTTATAGCGAAAATGCCACGATGACCTGTTTGGAGTAGCGAAACCCTAGAATCCAAAGCTCTGATACCAAATGTTGTGTAACCAGCTCCAAAAAGAGAAGAAAAGAGATATAAATGCCTTATAAATGAGCCACTTTGAGGGGGCAACCTCCAATACATTACATAAATGAACAATTCTTGGATGATCCAATTTACAAAACCTCCTTTCTATATATAGGAGTCCATGGAGCCATAATGTAATCCTAGTGGGCCACAATGTAATATTAGCCAACCTAAAAATAATAATTTAAGGGCACAATAATAATAAAATGGGGGTTACAAGAGTACAATAATAACAATAAGGGGGTTACACTAACAACAATAAGGGACTATACTAGTAATATAGGGACCTAACATAATAACATAAATTAAAGCAAATTACTCATACCGACAGAAATACACAAGTGTGTGAGTAAATTGACATATTCATATTATCATAAAATAAAACCAGCATTTAAAATAGTAGTATCAAAAATACCAATTTATTAAGTCCATTTCTCCAACTTTGGTCTCTAATAGTCTTTTACAATGGCTGAACTTCTGCTTTCAAAATCAGAGCTACAGTAGTGCAAGAGTCTTTTCATTATACATAACTCAGAATGTAAAAGAAAAACCTCAATAATCTCCAGATCTGAAATTCCTCTCCTCTCACCCTAAAACTCTATATTCTAATTACAGAATTGATTTTTAGAATCCCAGAATTGCAAAGGAGAGAAGCCCCCATTACATTCTGCAATCTGCCATTTATAATATTTTCAAAATTATTTTTGGGAGGAAAGTTTGTTGAAGAAAAATCTGTCCAATCCACTTTTATTTGCTCAAAATTCCAATATTTAATTGTTGGAGCATTATCATTGATTGAGATCTTTTTTCTTGATATTCTCTTCTACTATTTTCTTGTAAAAAGAAATCAAAATAAATTAAGATGTAACAATCAAGATCAAAATGTCATTCTGGCATTAAAAAAATCCAATCAAATACAATTAAATAAATAATTAAAAAGGAAATTGAAGCTTTCTATTGATTTGTGTGATGATTTAATTGGCCAAATATATTATTGATGAATGAATCTGCACTTTGGAAGAGGCTTGGGAAAATGAAAATGAAGAAAATAAACTCAGAAAATTGATTTTTTTTTAGAAATTCGGAGCTTGATCTTCTGTCTGTTTTTAGACCTAATAGATGACTAAATCTATTAGTGAAATATCCTCAGAAATGTTCTCCTTCATTTTCTCTTTCTAATGAGCCATCATGGGCCTCATTTGGCCAAGTAAAACTCAATCTATGAGCTTCCAAAGTTGATAAGTGAAATCTGACATAAATCTGGAAATTTTATTGCTAGGCTAAAAATCAAAATTTTAATTTAAAAAATCTAATCCTAAATTAGACTCTAATTATCTAATAATTAATTCTAACTTAATTGTTAATTATAAACTAAACTAATTATTTAATAAACTGTTTATTAATTAATATTAATCTAATTATTAATTATATTTTAATTTAATTAAATTTATTAAATTTTATATATTAATTAATTTAAAGTTTAATATTAAATATTAAATATTATTTTAATATTAGACTAAAGACTGAAATCCCGATGCTTTATGATTTGGCTGTATAAGTAAAAAATGAAAAATGTTAGTAATAACTAACTATGGGTTAATATTTAAAATAAATGCATTAATGAACTAATTTAATTACAAAAATGGAATATTGTACATTTTACGCATTTTTTGACCCAGGCGACATAATTGATTAGACTTCAAAGGAGTGCCATTTACAAACCAGTTGACCAAATGAGGCAAAACAAGTATCAACGGGAAGCTTATAAAAAATCGATTGCAACCAAGCAATCAAAACACAAATCTAAAGAAGATGAAAAAATTAAGAAAATTGTGGGGTAATTAACTTAATAAAAATCCTAAAAGGCATTTAGCCAAAAAATTTATAAAAAGGGTCCCCATTTTTTGATGTGAACAAGTCAAAAATGGGGGGGAATGTGTTTTACCACAACAATGACGACATACGAGAGAAGAACGAGTTATCTCTGTTTGATATGAATGAGATTTTCCTAAAATTAAAGAAGTGAAAATTATTTTTGGAATGCTTGACTAAGTTCATTAATCTGAATAAAAGAAAGAATGATCTTATTGTAATTTTCTTAAAATTCCTCATAAATTAAAATATTTCAAAACTCTATATCAATTCTTAATTAGTTGTAGGGATAAAGTAGGGGTTACTTTACAGCTTAGCTTTTAAAATGTACTCATTTGTCACAAGTAGAGCCACTGCTACCAGCAAACATCTATAATCTCGACAAGGTTACCTTTTAATCATGAATGATTCAAAATCCCATCTATTTAAGAATTATTGACCTAGAGATAAATCCATTTATATATGTTTATTTTTTATTTTTGTTTTTTTTTGTTCTTAAAAGTCATTGTCCTGGTTTGGTAGCCAGATAGTTGACAATGCCATTCACTGGTTATAATTGGACTGAACAAGCTAGCTCCTGATGAGACCCCTTGTCTTATAATTGTTTGCAATCATAAGCCATTACCCTGGTTTGTTTAGCAGTGTTGGTAATTTCAACCTATTTTTCCCCTATGATCATGGTAAGAAGGCTCGTGATGAGACCTCTTATATTTTAAGTTTAAATATATTTTTGAATTACACTCTAGAAAAACAAAACTCTTTTGAACAAGGAGAATTATTGACTCCTTAAGAGTTCATAATGAAAATTTCAGAGTTAAAAGTTATTTGCCGTAAAGTGTCTTTACTTGGTTAAAAATAACTTTTCTTGACTGATAATAGAATTTTGAAAGATCTTAATAAAATATTGAAATCTCAAAATAATTATGATTTTGATGAAAAAGAAATTTCTTAGATTTTATCATACTTCGTCAAATTCTTTTGTTTTGTAATATCTTCCCTAAGTATGTTTACCTTTATAATAAGAAAAAACAAACCTTATTAAGAGATTTTAAGAAAAAGCTAATAGTAAACTATTAACATTTTTTTTTCCCATGTATGCCAACCATAATTAGGTAATAAGAAGGCCTCCTATATATATCATGGCAGAGTCACCAAAATTAAAACTGAAAATCAAAAGAAAAGAATTCTTAAGCTAAAGCGAGAAAAAAAATTAGCAATAAAAAATAAAAATGAAGAAATTTAAAAGTGGAAAAGAAAACCCTAATTTTGAAACACAAACTCTAACAAGAATTTTTATACCAATGTCTCAGCAAAATGATGTAAAAGAAAATAATTATGTAATTATTCCTTCTTATGGTGAGATTCAAATGAATTATGCCTTGCAGGGTTGTAAATTTTTTAGGCTTTAAATAGCAGTGATGATAAAATTCAGCCACAATGAAATTTTTTTGTCTGATGTCAATCTTCTTGTTTCTAAGCATCATCTTAAATATTTTCTAATAAAAGGAATGCTTAAAGAAACAAACTACAGGTTCAAAAACTTCCTAGTGTTTCTATTTCAACAAATATTATCGCTGCTTCATGAAATAAAACCAGGAGAAGAGTATAGGACTTTCAAAATATGATCTGGCAGATGATTGAAAGCTTTTATGCTGAGTTGAAAAAAAGATTTAAATATCAACATAATTTCAAAAAAAAAACTGAAAATTAATAAAAATGGGTACATGAATCTTACCATTGGATAATTGCATTTGATCTTACCTGAAAGGTATCAGTTTCTCCAATACTAGTTGATTTCTTCTTTTAATTAACATTAAAAACATAAAGAAATCAAAGTAACCAAAACCCTATAATCCAAAATCATTATTTATTTTATTTAAACTAAAGCAAGCAGTAAAATGTAAAAAGGGGAATGCTTTATGTTCAAGGAAATCGAAATTAAAACAAATGCATGAGAAATGAGATTGAGAATTTGAACTGATGAATGTTCTCAAAATATTATAAGTTTCATACAAACTCCATGATTTTTGTAAATTGTCCAAAGTTAAGACCAAATTTAAGATAATGAAATTTAAAGATAAAGAGGTCTTGAATTTCATATTTAATTATGGAATTATTTAAAACTGAAATACATGATAAATCAAAATGATTTAAATATGGTGTAAATTTTTCATTGATTGCTTTAGTACCATAGTGGTTACTAAAAATTTCTTTTGAAATATTTCATACAACATAATGCCTTATCAGATGATTCGCATTGTACCTTTCTTCACTGTGCTTAAAGTTCAATCTACAAAATTTCACCTTTGTTGATATGCCATAAATTGATTAAATGTTAATGGCATAGAGGCATGCATTGGAGTCTATCGCATTGGAAGTTATAATGAAAAATTTGCGATATGAGAACATGCGATGAGATAGAGCGATTGCAACATTGAATTATTGTTATATCAGGAATCAGGGAATAGTCGCATTATGCTTTATACTTCGCATATGACACATGATATATCTCACATCACACATCGCACGTTGCACATTGCAGATTCGGAATACTGACGTGACCATGAATAAAAATGCAATGAAGCGATTGTGATATCGACATATCGGAATATAGGACAATAGTCATGTCGAAAATGCCAATATGATTCTTGCAATAGCGGCGATGCGATGGATGATGCGGCTCTCGGCGATCGGCAAAATTAAGTTGAAGATGTAATACAACATGATACGCCTATATGATATGAAGAATAGACTCGATAAATTTATTACAAGATTTTAATATCATATCGGATCCGAGACATCGGTACTTTTAAAATTATGCCCTTACCATTATTGCGATTGAACGGACGCGATATTTCTCATTAACTTGATTTAAATTTGATATCGGGTCCCTAATTATGTGGACATCACAATATTGGTAAAGTCATTTTATCAGAGATCGGTGATTCAAGATAATGGGAGTATATTCAACTGAAAACATCTGATATGCGAAATGCGATATAGTATTTTATGAGAGAATGAGTGAGGTAGCACATTGAAGGTTTTGCATCAGCAATTTGTTATCAGAATATGCTAAGAGCTACTTCTGATTACGATACAAATGGTTGTGATAAGGATGATGTGATATCAAAATGAAATAATTGACGAAAATGAGCGGGATGAGAATGTTGCTAATATATATATTCATTGTAGTATGAGAAATATTAAAATCAAGTTGAAATGTTTCTTATATGAATCTTGTGATATTGTTTTAAATTTCAAATGGGTTTTCTAAATGAATGAAATAAAAGTTAAAAAATTCTCAAATTCTAATGAATCACAAATAAAATTTCTCTAAGCTTGTTGCAAATTTGAAATGGATTCGCTGCTTACTTCAAGTTTTGAAAACAAATGAAAATCTGAAAACAAAACAGAACAAGAATAAAAATAAAATAAGAAAAAGAAAAACTAATAATAGATGAAAATGAACTTGTAAATGCGTACCTGGAAGGAAATTCTCTGTAGCTTTTACCTCATGATTCTTCGAATTCTTCCTTTGATTTATCAAAATTCTGACTTTGTTCAAAATCATCTCATTATTTAGCGTAAATTAGAGTGAGAAATTAAGCTGAAGAAAATGAATTATTCATGTTCAGAAGATTTAAATTCATAGCATCCATCAAAAACGAAAATGAGAATATGTTCCCTTTTGAATTGCAACAACAATTTATTACCTTTGCTCATTCCGAATTAACTTGAAAAAAATGTGTATTGTTATAGTGACTATTCAATAATACCTTTAGTAAATAAATGTGATACGTATTGTAGAAACAGATAATAAACTAAAAATCAGAATGGAATAAAGCCACTTATTGTGAAATAATATCAACACAGATTTGAATGTGTGCACACAATAAAATGGACACCCTGAAGGTCATTTTAACAAATTTTGAGGAAGATAATATAAACTTCATGTGATTATAGTCAAAGGTGAGACTGACTAATAATAATTGAATTTGAATTAAGCTTATAATAGACAATCATATATTTCATGAGACAATGAGATCATGAAGCTTTGTATCCTCAAAACTTTTGACAAATAAATTTCAAAGGAAAATCTCAAAATGGAGAAAATTGGCTTTGAGGTGATCGATTCCAAGTGCAAACTCAATTAAATTCAGTCAAGACATTATTTAGGATAGGAAGAGATCTAGTTATAAGTAGAGGTATTGCTGCAAAATATTTTATTTAAAAATGGGAAGCAAGAATTACAAATTTTCTGATGAGAAGAAAATATTTTCTTGAACATGTATATGATATGAGAAGGGCTAATTTCTTGCTTTATTTATATCTACAGAACTGTTGAAAATGAATTAATTATATAAACAAACTAACTACATTAATTCTACTCTTACTGTAACCATATGCAGAAAAATGACTAAGTATAGTCATATTTCCAATATAACCACTCTCTCATTTTAATTCCTTCATATATACATAGTTCAAATGTTAGTAATAAAAATACAAATCTAATTAAACTAAGAAAAATAAATCTGTAAGTAGAATTTACAGTTATTGTTAGCGACTTATTTACAATCACCTTCTTTTCAAATGTCTTTTCCAATTGAATTCCAAATGGATCATAAAAATCTAGATGGGTTTCTATTAATGATTGGGAAAGGTTCAAAAGAGGAAATAACAGGCCAACTTGTGGGTATGTGCTTTTAAATTCAAAGGCCTAAAAAAAATTGTTAGTGTTATGTGTAAGTGTTAAACTATTAACAATCTTCCATGAAGGGAAATTTTCCAAACAATTTTCAAATAGGCTAATGAAAAATGGATGGAAATCTGTCAAATAAGATGGAAAGTTATTAATTGGATTAGATTGCTGGCAAGATTGTAAAAATACATTCTCTTGTTGACACTGGCTTTGAGAAGATAGAAGAAATTGATAAAACATTAGCATTGATTGAAATTGAGATATTAATAGCTTTTGATGTTCATGATTATAATATGAAACTTCAGTTTCCCAATAGGGAAATGCATCAATTGAGTGTTTACTATTAAAGTGCTCATTATTCCAGCGTAAAGTGTCAAAAAATATATTAGAAATAAAATCAAAAAATAAATCCAAATTTGAACAAAATAAATGTGAAAGAAAAAATAAAGTGAAATCACGATTGATACAACTAATGTTACAACACAATTGGGATTGTTTTAAATTATTATTTTTTTGACAAGGATTGGCCATAATAATGGAATTTGAGTAATTGTCAATTCCAACTTGTGAATTAGAAAGAAAATTATGATTATGAGCAGGAATGGGTGTTTGATCGTGATATGAATCATAAATTGGAATGTTTTCTCGAATGCTGAAATCATGAAGATAATTTGCTGCTCCAGAATGAGGATTGGTTGAAATAATATCTAAATTGAAATGTTCCTCATTCATAGATGTTATTTGAATTTTATCATGAGGGTTCTCTTGAGAAGAATAGAAATCAACATCCTTGATGTCAGAGTAATTATCATAAACGACTTCACAATATTCTCTAGAATTCCATTTGGTTTGATCCAATATATCAAAACAAGGAGGAATAGAAAATTCATGTTCATTAATGGAAAAAGAATGATCAATAATTGTTTTTATATCTTGATAAAAACTTATTGGCAATTTATTTAAATCATCCTCATTATTTTCTGAAATATCATTAATACCAAGAGGGGAAAAATTACCAACATTAAAAATATCAGGATAAAGGGAAAAATGAGAATCATAAATAATGGATTAAAAAGTTTCTCTATTCGAGAAACCATGTGCATTCTGTTCACTATAAATTTCATATTCTAGATCATTTCTTTGTCTACTCATGCTTTCTTGAAGAAGGTTGCTTCACTACTCTGATTTCGGCATTTTCTCATCATGGAAAAATTCAGAAATCTGTACAGTAGTTTGCATGTTATTATTCAATTTGCTTGCTGCTTGTACTTGATGATTTGAAATATGATTTTTTGAATTGACTGCAGAGTAACTTTCAGATTTCAAGGCAGCTCTTTCCCCAAAATTGTTGTTGTTGCCTTCTTGCATTTGATAAGAAATATTTTCTAAGCTTTGTGAGACCACTTCATCATAATTTATTTTCGCATCCATATTGGAATTCTCATTTATGTTGGAAGGGGATGGAACAAATATTGAACTAATTTCATATGGATTGGGAATGGGAGGAAGAGAGCAAATATATTCAAACCAATCTAGTGATTCTTCTTTCATAGGTTTATCTTCAACTTTAAATCTTAAACAATTCAAATGAAATCAAATACTAAAATATCTAACAGAATCATTTTCAAATCCTCGTAGGTATTCAATTTCATCGCATACATGTTCATAATCATATCCGTCAAATTTACAAATGAAAATTGTAAAAATTTGATCCCAGCTGTGAATTGAGGCAACCGGAAGAGTTCTACACCTGTTTCTAGCTTTTACTGCAAATGTGAGAGTAAAAATTCTGCATAAAATGCCTTCATCAATTCCTTAAAAATCATAATTTGAAACATTTTGAATAAACTAAAAGACAAGATTAAAAGCAAAATATTTTTTCTTACCATTAAACTTTACCTGAGACAAGATTCTTACCACTTCGAGTGGAGTATTGGAAGATGCATGTCCATGTATACAACTCCAAATTGGAAGTTTAAGAGGAGCCATCGTGATTGATATAAAATGTTAAAATTGAAAAGAATCCAATAGACAACATGTTTCATTCCCTCCTTCTAGTGCAAAAAATGTTGAAGCCTCGAAAATCGTTGTAATAACATTGGGGGATAACCACCCGGTCTGGGCCTTAAATCAACTCCTTTTCCATTTGGATTAGTGGCTCCAACTTGTTTAACTAGGTCCAATTACCTTTTCCCTATCGCTATTGGTTTAAAATGTATCTTTAACTACCAATAAACAGGGATATCAAATCACTTCTTCTTGTTGATCATGCAAGAGAATGACCCTTAAGCTGATTTGGGTTCAGCCAAACCACAACTAAGATTTTGCCTCTTCGAGAATAGGACTTAAAAGAATGTAGAACTTAATCTAAATGCAAAACTTATTCTATAATGCAAGCAAAAGAAACTATTTTAATCCTATCTCAATTAGGCAGATATAGATATATCCCAACTAAGAGCAAGATGTTTTTAAATAATTGAGATTTAAATATGTTTGTTTTAAATGAATATCGAGCTAACAAAATAGTTCAATTAACTGATATTGTGAATACCAAACACATTCTATCTAGAGATCTCTTAACTGAAATAATTAATCAACAACACTTAGTTGTTAAAATGATATTGATCATTTAATGAGTAACTTAAATAATCAAATAATAACATGCGGAAATATTTCACAACATATCACTATTCAATAAATCAGTTTTATAAGACATTTTTCTGAGTAAATAGTTACTCATTCAGAAATCAGAATTTAGCCCATAAGAGTAGAAATAAATAATAACATAAATTAAAGAAAATTACTCATATCGACAGAAATGCACAAGTATGCTAGTAAATTGACATATACATATTATCATAGAATAAAACCAACATTTAAAATAATAGTATCAAAAATACCAATTTATTAAGTCCATTTCTCCAGCTCCAGTCTCTGATAGTATTTTACATTGCCTGAACTTCTGCTTTCAAAATCAGAGCTACAATAGTGCAAGACTCTTTTCATTATACATAACTCAGAATGTAAAAGAAAAAACTCAATAATCTCCAGATCTGAGATACCTCTCCTCTCACCCTACAACTCTATATTCCAATTATAGAATTGCTTTTTATAATCCCAGAATTTCAGAGGAGAGAAGCCCCCATTACATTCTACAATCTACCATTTATAATATTTTCAAAAGTATTTTTGAGAGGAAAGTTTGTTGAAGAAAAATCTGCCCAATCCACTTTTATTTGCTCAAAATTCCAATCTTTAATTGCTAGAGCATTCTCATTGATTGAGATATTTTTTATTCATATTCTCCTCTACTGTTTTCCTGCAAAAAGAAATCAAAATAAATTAAGATGTAACAATCAAGATCACAATACCATTTCGGCATTAAAACAAATCCAATCATATACAATTAAATAAATAATTAAAAAGAAAATTCAAGCTTTCTATTGATTTCTGTGATGATTTAATTGGCCAAAGATATTATTGATGAATGAATCTACACTTTGGACGAGGCTTGGGCAAATGAAAATGAAGAAAATAAACTTAGAAAATTGATTTTGTTTTAGAAATTCGGAGCTTGATCTTTTGCCTGTTTTTAGACCCAATAAATATCTAAATCTGTTAGTGAAATCTTCTCAGAAATGTTCTCCTTGATTTTCTTTTTCCAATGAGCCGTCCTGGGCCTCATTTGGCCAAGTAAAACTCAATCTATGAACTTTCAAAGTTGATAAGTCAAATCTGGCATAAATCTGGAAACTCTGTTGCCACGCTAAAAATTAGAATTTTAATTTAAAAAATTTAATCCTAAATTAGACTCTAATTATCTAATAATTAATTCTAATTTAATTGTTAAGTATAAACTAAACCAATTATTTAATAAACTATTTATTAATTAATATTAATCTAATTATTAATTATATTTTAATTTAATTTAATTAATTATATTTTATATATTAATTAATTTATAATTTAATATTAAATATTAAATATTATTTTAATATTAGACTAAAACTATCCTACCTCTTTACTCATACGTTAATGTATTTAACCATGAATTCAAATCAATTTGAAATAACCAACGTGAGAATGGCTTTAAATTAAAAGTCATAGGTTGACTCCATATCGCATCACACAAAACCTTGAGTCAGGGTTGTATCAATTGAGGACTCCTGATGCTATTGCAAAACCTTAGATAGAGGCCTATGATAATGAAAGTATGCTGAAGAGTTTTATAAGTTAAATACTTGAGTTAGACACATTAAGTAGGATGTTGAAAATGTTTCCATATATCTTAAGGGATTGAGGTATCAATTGAGGACTCCTGAAGCTATTGCAAAATCTTAGATAGAGGCCTATGATAATGAAAGTATACTGAAGAGTTTTATAAATTAAATAATTGAGTTGGACACATTAAGTAGGATGTTGAAAATGTTTCCATATATCTTAAGAGATTGAGTTATGATATTTAATGTGAGATTGATATCATGACCTTAAACGTATTCATGGATGCTTATCAAGCTACTTTAAAATATGAGTTGAATATTTCTAGAAAAAGTAATGAGAGTAGAAGAAAATTTCATGAGAGAGGAAACAAACAAACAAGTAGCACAAAAATACGAGGTCAATTTAGAGGAAGAATATCTTTCCCTAGAATCAAAGGTAGATGTGGAGAATAGAAACCTAGATGCTATAGGTGTGGAAAGTGAGCCCATATGTAATGGGAATGCCCATATAATACTCCAATGTGGTAAAGGAGTGCACATTTGGTTAAATCTAGAGAGGAGAATGTGAGTATAGTATAACCTAGAGAAGTTGATGAAGTAGGAAAATCCTTGTTGTTGAAGAGCGAGCTAATTTATTTAGGAAAAGGAACAAAGGAATCAATTATTGGAAAAAACAATTATTGTATGGATCTAATGGTTCAACTGAAGGGTGCCAACAAAGGTGTCCATCATAGTGTGGCACAACATTGCCATTTTCATTCCTTCGCAAGGGAGAAAAGTCTCACCCAAGGAATGCCAAGTCTATTAATTGATGTGTTGAGAATATAGAGAGTTACATTATTCATTTCATTGATTAAACTATACAACAATATTCCCATAATGATTCATAAATATTCAAATATCTCTCACACAAAAGAAAATGGATACATTTTTGAGAACTTAATGGAGATCTTTAAAATAAAATTTTAAAGGACTACCCAACACATTTTCATTCAATCATGAGCATATACATACAGATCACCACAACAAACTACTTGAATATTATCTCACAGGAGCCCAAGCCATTACATGATAGATTCGTAGAAACTACAAGATATTTTTCAGAATTCTTCCAAAACCATTCAACAAGTCAAGATTACAATATAATGTACCAAAATAATTCAATATTCATTCCAACATTATCGTAACCTTTCTTTTTTATCTCTCTCTTTTCAAATTTTTAATCTATATGGATATATATATATTCACTCCTTTTTATCTGTCCATGCTCGCTTAATTTAGTTCGACTTAATCATCTTTACAAAATATATCTCGCTCTACTTTTCACTTGATTCCTTCAAATGTAACATATCTATCCTTCTTCCATAGCCTTCACGAGTTCCAATGTAATTATTTTATTTTCCACTTCTGTCATGGTATTTATTATTTCATGATTTCTAACCTTGTTTTACCATTTTCTTTTTCTTCTTGCACTTCCTATCTCAACAAATCTTTTCTGGAAAAAATCCTTCAAGAAGCTTCCAAAAACAAAGGACCCAATAAGTATGAACCAAAACCTATTTACTCACCCTTAAGTTAATCCTTTCTCTTCTCTCACGGTCCTTTTGGTTGTGCAACTAATGTTGAAGTGCTCTACCCCTACACTAGTTCTTCTCCCTCAAATAAAGGACCCAACTCTAGAATGGTATGTAGAGATTGATCCTTGAAAGTGTTGTAATAATCAATCGCAATTTTTCATGCAGCGATCATGGTAGTAGCTTGATCAATGAATTGGGTTGTAAAATCTGTAATTGGTTTATGAAGGTATGAAGAAAGCAATTTTTTCCACTATCAAGTCAAAGGGTGTGGTGGTGTGAGACAATGAAGAAGGACTATGTGGTGGAGTTGTGGTGAGTGAAGAGGCAATGCATTAATCAATAATAGTTATAGGCCAAAAGGGCTCTTTAGGCTAAATATTTGAATAAAATATAAAATATTATTTTAATATTAGACTAAAACTATCCTACCTCTTTACTCATACGTTAATGTATTTAACCATGAACTCAAATCAATTCGAAATAACCAACATGAGAATGGCTTTAAATTAAAAGTCATAGGTTGACTCCATATCGCATCACACGAAACCTTGAGTCGGGGTTGTATTAATTGAGGACTCCTGATGCTATTGCAAAACCTTAGATAGAGGCCTAGGATAATGAAAGTATGCTGAAGAGTTTTATAAGTTAAATACTTGAGTTAGACACATTAAGTAGGATGTTGAAAATGTTTCCATATATCTTAAGGGATTGACGTATCAATTGAGGACTCCTGAAGCTATTGCAAAATCTTAGATAGAGGCCTATGATAATGAAAGTATACTGAAGAGTTTTATAAATTAAATAATTGAGTTGGACACATTAAGTAGGATGTTGAAAATGTTTCCATATATCTTAAGGGATTGAGTTATGATATTTAATGTGAGATTGGTATCATGAATTTAAACGTATTCATGGATGCTTATCAAGCTACTTTAAAATATGAGTTGAATATTTCTAGAAAAATTAATGAGAGTAGAGGAAAATTTCATGAGGGAGGAAACAAACAAACAAGTAGCACAAAAAGACGAGGTCAATTTAGAGGAAGAATATCTTTCCCTAGAATCAAAGTTAGAGGTGGAGAATAGAAACCTAGATGCTATAGGTGTGGAAAGTAAGCTCATATGTAATGGGAATGCCCATATAATACTCCAATGTGGTAAAGGAGTGCACATTTGGTTAAATATAGAGAGGAGAATGTGAGTATAGTATAAACTAGAGAAGTTGATGAAGTAGGAAAATCGTTGTTGTTGAAGAGCGAGCTAATTTATTTAGGAAAAGGAGCAAAGGAATCAATTATTGGAAAAAAAAATATTGTATGGATCTAATGGTTCGACTGAAGGGTGCCAAGAAATGTGTCCATCATAGTGTGGCACAACATGGCCATTTTCATTCCTTCGCAAGGGAGAAAAGTCTCACCCAAGGAATGCCAAGTCTATTAATTGATGTGTTGAGAATATAGAGAGTTACATTATTCATTTCATTGATTAAACTATACAAAAATATTCCCATAATGATTCATAAATATTCAAATATCTCTCACACAAAAGAAAATGGATACATTTTAGAGAACTTAATGGAGATGTTTAAAATAAAATTTTAATGGACTACCCAACACATTTTCATTCAATCATGAGCATATACATACAGATCACCACAACAAACTGCTTGAATATTATCTCACAGGAGCCCAAGCCATTACATGATAGATTCGTAGAAACTACAAGATATTTTTCAGAATTCTTCCAAAACCATTCAACAAGTCAAGATTACAATATAATGTACCAAAATAATTCAATATTCATTCCAACATTATCGTAACCTTTCTTTTATCTCTCTCTTTTCAGCTTAATCTATATGGATATATATATATTCACTCCTTTTTATCTTGTCCATGCTTGCTTAATTTAGTTCGACTTAATCATCTTTACAAAATATATCTGCTTGCTCTACTTTTCACTTGATTCCTTCAAATGTAACATATCTATCCTTCTTCCATAGCCTTCACGAGTTCCAATGTAATTATTTTATTTCTCCACTTGTCATGGTATTTATTATTTCATGATTTCTAACCTGTTTTACCATTTTCTTTTTCTTCTTGCACTTCCTATCTCCACAAATCTTTTCTGGAAAAAATCCTTCAAGAAGCTTCCAAAAACAAAGGACCCAATAAGTATGAACCAAAACCTATTTACTCACCCTTAAGTTAATCCTTTCTCTTCTCTCACGGTCCTTTTGGTTGTGCAACTAATGTTGAAGTGCTCTACCCCTACACTAGTTCTTCTCCCTCAAATAAAGGACCCAACTCTAGAATGGTATGTAGAGATTGATCCTTGAAAGTGTTGTAATAATCAATCGCAATTTTTCATGCAGCGATCATGGTAGTAGCTTGATCAATGAATTGGGTTGTAAAATCTGTAATTGGTTTATGAAGGTATGAAGAAAGCAATTTTTTCCACTATCAAGTCAAAGGGTGTGGTGGTGTGAGACAATGAAGAAGGACTATGTGGTGGAGTTGTGGTGAGTGAAGAGGCAATGCATTAATCAATAATAGTTATAGGCCAAAAGGGCTCTTTAGGCTTGTCATTAGGGATTGTTAGACTTTGTAGCATCAGATGGTGTTATAGTGTATAAACTTTGTCGAGAGGCTAAAACCACAGGGGATTCACTGTGGGAGAAATACCATATCATGTGCATTCATATTGGGGAATATATATTGAGAAAAAAATGAAATAATATGTTGAGCATATAATATGGGGTAATGGGTTTTTATATTGGTAGCTATAAAAAATGGAGCTCAAAGTTAATGAAAAAATATAAAGGGGTATACAAAATTTTAACAAAAAATGGATACCTACAATATCTTTTGAAAATAGGGGTTTTTTAAATTGGGAATGTGTATTGGTTTTGTATCGGTAGGAGGTTAAATAATGCAATTTTTATAGGTATTTTCAAATATGTAGTCAAAAGAAGGGTATTGTTTAGTATTCCATGAACGCACGTGATATGTCAGAGGCTTATTGAGTGAAGCCCCCGTGGCTAAAATGCATGCGTTCTCCCAAACCCATCAATTGTTTCTGGAAATTCCACATAGAGAGAGCTCAATTAAATTAACTAGCCATCATTTAAATTTTTCCTAAGTCTAACTTAGGAAAATTGGTTAATTAATAGTAATTAACTAAGGAAGGTTAAAATTCTATAGAAAATCACACAGATCAATTTGGATATCATCTTAGACATCTAATAAGTTTTAATCTTGGTTGTTGGAGTACCAACTACAGATTACAAGAAGAGATCGATGGGTGGATGGAGAAACACATAAGAGGTCAATGTAGAGTGAGTTCCTTAGGAAGTTTGAGTTAGCCAATAGTAGAGTTCGAGCCAAAGAAGGGACATAGGGCTAGACAAAAGTAGAGAGAATTATCCAGAATAATTTTTATAGTTCCAAAGAGGAAGAGCGAGAAGGTAAAATTATTTCTCCACAAGGTTACATAGGGTCTGCTCAGAGCCTCAAAAAGGAAACTCAATTTAAATAGATTGGGGGTTATTTCAGGGTCCAGAGGTCGAGAATATTTTCCAATAGGAAAGAGAGACACTTCCTCAGTTAGCAGTAGGGAGAGTGAATTGAGTATTAGTTTTTCTAGGCTAAGCGTATGGTAGGTTGTGCAGAAGTGACGTAGGGGTTGCATCGTACAAATTATGATGTAGAATTGTAAATTCTCATGAAATTTTAATCTAATTCACAAGACTAAAATCCTACGCTACTACTCTTCAGAATTAAATTCACTATTTTGAGCATCAATAACAAACATGCAATGAGAAATAACACACATGCATATAATATTTTTCAAGGGAAAATCAACATGGTAAAAACGCCTTGACATGCTTCCATTAATCTGATGAGTAGAGATGTATAAAAATTTATTTGATCAACTAAGCACAACCTAAAAGTGAAAAACCTATCTCTCTACTCATGGAGAAGCTATGGCCTAGACTTAGTCAATGTATACCTCTTCTTGAGCCCATGTTTTCTTCCACAATTCTGAAGAAATAAGGCCCCTAATATTTAGGAAATTACTCCAAAATGATTGCAAAAATCCCAAGGTTGATCATTTGAATGCATGAAATACCTATACACTCAAGTATAGCCTACAAAAGATGTTATATTTCCTTTAAATCTCCATCATAACTGAGGAATTTGAATTCTTTTCATGCACTAGCTATTCTAGGATGATTGATTAGTTGACTAGATCATCACTAAGTTATGTATTTGTCCCACTGCACCACTTACATTCCACTAATCCCTCCAATAGTTAGAAATAGTTTAACTGAACTCAATTAGATATAACTGAACTAGTTTTCTCTTATTTTTCAATAAAAAAAGGGCTCTTGAGCCTCTTTGTAATGTAGTTAAGAGGAATGTATCCACCACATATATTCTCAAAGATAAGCTACCATCACCCGAGCTAGTTTATTTTCCATTATGTTTATAAAAAATTTTCAGTATTTTATATTGTTGAAGTGAAGTGTTATTCCTGCTGCATCTCTATCTTTATGATTATTTATGTATCCTGTTGCATTCCTGCATAATTCTGGATTAGTGGTATGAGAGTGTTATTCTCTTTCTCGATCTTTCTTTGCATGTCCCCAACAAGGTCGGGGTATAAAGAGTTAGGGCTAGATTTAGTTGAATGTTTGCAAGATTGGACTCGCAAAGCCCGAAAGCCTCCCATGGCAGAAGAAAAGAAAGATGAGGGAGTAGGAGATCCTATCAATATGTTGCTTGAGGCGGCCCTCGAGAAAACAAGGAATGTGATGATGGATAAATTTTCCCAGATACTCAAACGACTACCCGCCGACAGCGCATACTCATCCAACAACCGCTTTGGAGGTGCCACTCCTTTTAAGGTACAAGTAAAATTTGACATTCCCATATTTGAGGGTCGAATAGATGTAGATGTCGTAGATAGATGACTAAATTTAAATAGATAAAACCCAGACTTAGATCCAAACATTAATCAACAACCATGCATAAAAAATGATCAATCTCTTCATCGCTTGACTCTTACATATTTATACTATCCTAGATGCGTACATACCATGGTCTCAAACCATGGCTTGAGACTCATGGTTTTTCCCTTTAAACAATCACAATAATTAAGGGACTTTGACCCACCCCAAAGCCCCTTTTACCATTTGCGCACAACGTGTACAACAAAACTTAGACAAAATTAACCCAAAAAAGTTCCCTAGAGGGCCTCGCTCCAACAACCCCCCAACAAAATCTCGTGACTCGTCCCAAGTCACTGCGGGGTGCTTGCCTTCATCTTCTCCTTCAATGCTTCGACATAGCTTCATAGCTACAGGCTCGCTTGGTTCACAATCTCTTGAATTGTGCTCGCTTGCATCTTTAACTCCTGGAGGCTCGACTGTACTCCCTCGAAGACTAACTTGTATTGCGCTTCCGTATTGTTCCAAATATACTCCATGGCAGACTTAACCATGTTCTCGATTTCAGTGAAGTCATCTTCAGTGAGTGTGAGGTCCTCTGTTCCTACTAACTTGGAACCCTTCCTCTTCTTGTGCAGACCCACAGATGCAGGAGAACCTCTTTTAGTGCTTTTAGATATCTGTTTCTCATGGGCCTCGGTGCGTTCACCACCTTTCTCTTATCCTTCCTTCTCCAAATATATCATTTCTCCCATCGTAGTAGGGTCAAGATCTACTTCAGCATCCTTTCCTTTCTGTTGAGTGTCATTGGTTGTTCACAGATTTGTCAGAGTCTTTAGCACAGATGAAGAGGCACCCGTAGTGGTGTGAAACTATAACCAAGAAGGCAACCATTTTGCTGTGACACACACTAGGTCATCCTCCGTGACTAGGTATGGTAGTTCATACAAAATTCCTTCCACAACGCCCTTCGCGCGGATGTGCATGTTGTGAAACATGGCTTTAAAGTGTACAATCTTCTTATAATTTTCTTAGAGGGTGAGCGCCTTGGATCTCACCGAATTGGTTGGAATAATGCAGAGTTGAACAACACCCAAAGGAACTTGTTCTTTGTGATTCTTGTGGGGATCTTCAAGTTCCATAATGTTGCATAGTGTGCTACTTCGTACATGTCTGGCTTGATATTGGGGAACTATGTATCTTGTGGCGTGTTCCATCTGATTAACATGATGAGGAGCAAAAACCAATCATAATAATAGTGATTTCCTTCTTCCTGGACTTCACACACATTGGCCAAGAATTCGGTGCACAGGTATTGAGGCCAATTAAACTGCATTCCCTTCTCACATAGCCCTGCTAGTGCAATGACATGGGCCAAAACTTCCTTTGGTCAACACTTTCACATTACCTTTCATGCGAGGATTAACATGCCCATATAGACTTTAGGATCATTAATCTCATGCACCAAGAAACCTCGGACATTGCATGACACCTTGTACGTCTCCTTAACATCCTCATCCACCTTCTGCTCTTGGCTCTTTCCTCCAAAGGTCATCGTAGGATCGTCCCGCTGGTTAGGCAAGATGGTGATCCAATGGATCATCACAACATCGATTGAAATTGGCCTTCATAGCCATAGGGATTCATCATGGACAAGGGTGAGAAGGTGACACACACATATATCATTGATTGGGATGCACCCAAAGTGTAGAATGTGGAGGAGGTTGAGCAACCTTGATTTTTGCAGGACCAACGCCCATGACTTCGACTCAACTCTTACTCTTCCACCGTCATATGGGATCTTCTCCAAGTACATGGTGGGCACAAGCTCTAGGAATTTCTCATTGGTCTTCCAGGTCCCAGACCTCCATCTTGAGTAGCAGGATCTTTTCGAACATGTCGCATTTGACGAGAAAATTTTCTGGGAGAAATGACATATTGATGTATGACCGCACCTTATCTAAATCCTTTGGTACCTTGAATGAGGATTTGCGTGGTGCGACATACACAGGTAGCTGTGAAATGGGATCAAATATCTCCATGACATCCTCTTCCATGATGGTTTCAGGCAACTCCTCCATAGGTTTCTTTTGGCACTCTACAGCAGTTGAGTGCGACTTTGGGGTCTTCTAGCGGGGTGAATTTTAGGACGCTGATGACTATCCCTTCATAGATTGGATCAGCACAGGGGTCTCAACATCGTGTGAAGGGGGTCTCTTTAGCCGGCATCACAAAAGGTGTGGGTTTAGTGGAATTCATGCTCGGCAGAATAAGATTACCCAAACCTTGGCGGTGAAGCTCCTCATCAAAGACCAGATCAAGGCTAGACAAAAGCCTTAGGCAATGCTCATAGGGCAGAGAGAACAAATTGCAGAGATAACATAGAAATAAAAGGGAAATAATGCAACCCCTCCAGTTATATTTATAGCATAGGCGTGTCTTAAATGGTCTTCTAACCACTAATGTACCCCCATAAATGCTAAAAGGACACAAAATTTGTCGTAATATCCTCATTAAATGTAGTTTAGTTGCTCCTCCAAATAGTAAGAAAGTTTTCCTGTCCAAATTCACTGTTCCAACGGCTATTTTTGGCACCTTTGCAACCAAGTCAACCTTTTCGCAAAGCGGATGTGCGTGTGTTGCACTTGTTTTTGCATTCCCCATCCTTGCTGCACAGACCCATACTTATATCCATATAGGCATTTGGTGCGCGTAGGAAGAGGGTTATCCCTTTATGGCTTCAATCAACCTCCATTGACATACACACAAAGGTATTCTCTGCTTAATCTGGCCATGTGTACCGCACCTTCGTTTGTGATTTCCTTGATAATATATGGTCCAAGACAATGCATTGAACTTCCTAGGGTGGTTCACAAACTTGTTTTCATACAAAAAAACTAGATCCTCCTCTATAAATACGTTCTGTCTAATGTTCTTGTCATTCCAAGCCTTTTCACGTGCCTTTTGTACCTTCTAATGGAAACCTGGAATTAACCTATCTTCTTCCAGTGCGACTAGCTGTGACACTCATTCTTCCACAATATATTTTTCTACAATATTAGTGAATGCCTTAATGCACAAACTTGGGACAATATACTCCTTCAACATAACAAATTCCTACCCATACACCATTCTGAATGGTTTCTTCCCTGTCATCTTCTTACACGTGGTTCAGTATGCTAAAATAACCGCAGGTATGCGCACATCCCAATCATTTCGATTATCATTGCAGATATTAGTGAGCTCAGTCTCCAATATATTATTAAAATATTCCACCACACCATTCACCTTTGGATGATACAGAGTACTCTTTTGGTGATGAATATGGAATTATTCAGTTAGAACTTCAATCATTTCATTCAGAAAGTGTGTGCCGCTGTCACTCATCAAATTCTTAGGGCATCCAATCTGATTCATCGTGAGTTTGAAATGTTGTTTTCGGAATATCTTTAGTCTTCATTCTAATTTTATGATATCCTCCAACAAGGTCAACTTGGTAAAATAGAAGCGATCCATGTAATTAATCCAATAATTCATCGATCACGGAGATGAGAAATTTATCTTGAATAGTGACCTTATTGATTCCTTATAATTTGGACACATGCACCATTTAGTTTATTCTTGTGCACCAATACTACTAGAGCAAATAAAGAACTTTGACTAGGTTGAATTATACATCCTCTAGCATTTTTGCAATCATATGTTAAATTTCTCTCTTTTGGACATAAGGATATCTGTAAGGCCCGATGTTTGGAGGAACACTTCTTAGAATCAAATGAATAACATGATCATGATCACGAATAGGTGGGAGTCCTTTGGGAGTTTCAAACATTGTCCAACACTTTTTGGAGATATGGAGAAATAGATGATTTTGATGTTGGAACTTCTAGTGAGCATAATTGTGAAATTACTCTCGTTGTTCTTTCTTCAAAAGATTTTTCATGGCATTAGAGCTTATTATATTTCCTGACTTCCCTGCGATACCCTTTAATTCAACTTCCTTTCCTTCCGAAAATAATTTCAAGAAAAATTCTTGAAAATTAAAAACTATCGTCCCCAAAGATTGAAACCATTGTACTCCTAGTACAACATCAACAACTCCCATTGGAATTGAAAGCATTGGACTATTCAATACATATTCCCCCATGGTTAGCTTGATATTATGGCATTTTCCAGAGCAATTTATAGTTACTCCCCTTCGTAACCATCACTTCACGATGCAGTGGTGGGTATACTTGACTTGATTCAATTCCTTGGCTACCTTACAATGAATAAAATTATGGGTACTACAGATAATTAAACACTATTACCTTTTTCTTCTTGATATTTCCTTATATCTTGAGAGTTTGAGGAGTGGTAATTCTTTCCAATGCATTACAATATATGGTCGGACACATTTCTTCTTCTTCTAGGGTTTCTTCCCGGTGTATATCTTCTACTTTTGAAGTTTCTTCTTCATTTTCTTCCTCCTCTTCACAATCTATGTAAAATAATTTCTTCTTAGCGCACTTATGACCTTTAGTGTATTTTCTCTCACAACTGTAGAAAATTTTTTTTTCTCTTTTTTCTTCCAATTGTTGTGGTGTCAATCTTGTAGGTTTTGGAAGTCTAGGAGTAGCAACACTTCCATCTTTATAGATGTGAGTGGTGGGCTTCCTTGTCGCCATAATTTTAATTCAATTTTTCTTGCCAACCTGAATGCCTTCTCCAATGAATCATGTTCCCAAACGCGAACTTCATGTTGGATGTTATCCTTCAAAGTCCCTATGAAGACATCAATCTTGTGTTCCTCTAGAATATTAGGTACCATTATATTCAATTTTTGGAAGTCCTCAATCTGCTCTGGCACTGAACCTTTTTGTTTGAGATTTATCAATTGGCTAAAGAACGTGTTGCTCTTTGTATCCTCATAATGTGCTATCATTTCCTCCATAAAAATTGACCAAGTGACAATTCTTTTGTGAGAGAAAAGCCATCGATACCATACAAATGTATTTTTTCTCTAAATTAAAGTTAGAATGCGTACCTTTTGTGTGTTTTGCACATTATTAAGATCAAAATCTTACTCCATGTGTAGTATCCATGTTCACAGGATCCTTTCCATTAAACTTCCTCATATCCATCTTTGGAATATGGTGGTTCTTCCATCCAACATTAGAGTTTATGAAATCACAATTAACATTTATTTTTTTTTCATCATGAGTTTCCTCTACTATCTTTTCACCATTAGGAAACATTTCTTGTATCAACTTTTTCAAACCTTCCATGTCTCCTTTTAGATCATTCTTCATGTTTTCCATGTTGTATTTCATTTTTTCTTCCATGTCATTCATCTTAGCTTCCATGATAGCTTCCATGCCATCCATCTTAGCTTCCATGCCTTTCCTCAAACCATCCATCTTCGCTTCTACGCATTTCTTCAAAACTTCCATTTCATTTTTTGTTGCTCTTTCCGAGAGAAAAATTTGGTGCACTTGCTCTTGTAATTTTGATAGATCATGTTACAATTCTTCATCTTCATGAGTCATAGTAGAGTACTCTGAGGGATTACTGGGTGTTGAATTCCTTTTAGGAGGCATTTCAAAACCCAATACTGAAATATATGCTCAATATGCCCTTGGAATCACTTCAAACTAATTTTTTTACACAAGACTAATGGAATTCGGAAAACAATACACACATTTTTCTTGCTTTTGAGGAGCTAGATATTGAAACTAAATTATCTCTATGATTTCAGATCATTAATATCTGAAATTTGGCCCTGAGGTAGCCCTCTGAATCCTCTTGCGAATGCCATAGGTTTGACCTGATTTGGATTCTTGAAGTCAAAGTTGTGTCCAATCTCCTACGATGACCTAATTATGTACTGGTTCCATAGAGCGAATTTGTAAGACTTGCTACATGTCACTCTTTCCTCCTTCGGCTCTATAATTGATAGAAAAGAAACTACAGTCTGTGAACATGCGACCACTTTTTACATAATTCCAATCCGATGCTCAGAGAAAAAATTATGAAGATTTTCCCACGATCACCTTTTTTCAATGACATTCAGGAGCCTGACAAAGACCTAACTTCCAGAGACCATATCTCCGAATATATTGTGAATCAATCCCTAACGTTTTGCGACGATGTTTCTCGGTATTTCAGCTTTGCGCTCTCCAAATTTCATCTTCTCAAACTTCGCAGAACAAACGTTATAGCCAACACTCTGCGATGACCTGTTTAGGTTAAATTCAGCAGCTTGCAAAGAGTCCTAACTTCCATAGACTCTGTCTCTTAAATATTGCGAACCAAGGTCAGAAATTTTGCAACGATATTCCTTAGGATTTCTACTTCGTACTCTAAAACATTTAGCTTCTGAAACTTCATAGAAACAAAATTATAGTGAAAATTCCACGATGACCTATTTGGAGCAGCAAAACCCTTGAATCCAAAGCTCTGATACCAAATGTTATGAAACTAGCTCCAAAAATAGAAGAAAAGAGATATCAACGCCTTAAAAATAAGCCACTTCAATGGGGAAACCTCCAATACATTACATGAATGAAAAATTATTGGATTATACAAATGAAAAAACCTCCTTTCTATATATAGGATTCCATGGTGCCACAATGTAATCCTAGTGGGGCCACAATGTAATCCTAGCTGACCTAACAATAATAATTTAAGGACACAATAATAACAATATGGGGGTTACATGGGTAAAACAATAACAATAAGGGGGTTACACTAACAACAATAAGGGACTATAGGTAATATATCTACCTAACGATCAAATACATGAAACCACTAAGCCCTTAGTGTATTATTTGTAATTACCATGCCTATGCTAAAATTTGGTTTGTCTTAAGTCTTTTCCTCCATTTCCCAGTAGGGTATGTGAATTTTTTTGGTCGTTTTTCTCTTTTTTGATATTTTTTATTTTTTAATGTACCTTCTCCATCTACGTATACATTTGTTCAGTCTCCCCACCTGTTAGTGGATCTGTTGGTGTATTAGTGTGGGTTTTTTGCTTCCATGGTTGCATATATGCAATTGCTAGTATAATGTTGGTTTTTCTACCTGATCTTCTAGGGGAAATGGGGTTTTTGAAGTTTTGCAATCTATTGTTTTTGTTGAAAGTTCATTGTCTAGCTCTAGTAGAGTTCAGCTGGTTTCCTCACATTCTGAAAGTGTCTGATTTCCATTGACCAACTGGGTCAACATGACCCATCAACATCATTATAGCTTATGGGGTGTTAGTGAGAGATTCCAAACTAGTATGCCACACATAGACACTTAATACTATGAGGTAGATGGGGGTTACCTTGCCAGGACCATGCCATGAACTTGGGATGAGATTAAATTGTTGCAAGGGAATTTTCGAAGGGATAGACAAGCATTGCTAAAATTCTAAACCTTTATATAGTCTCCCATTGTTGGACACTAGGCACACAACAAGATGGAGGAATTCCAATTCAATAGATGCACATTTCACTCTTCACTAGGAGCTGTGAAAATAGGTCCTAGGGCATGTTCTTAAGGAAAAACATGATGACATAAATGATAAGATTTCTTTTCTCAATGAGATTCAACGGAATCAATGGAGAATGCAGTATAACCTCGACAAAAATAGACGCTTATATGGCTTATTCATTGTGAACTCAATATTCTCAGACCCCGAGGGATATGACCATATACTCTAACTCCTATAGTTCATTTGATTCCTAGAATGACTCTCCTCTTTCACTGGTTCATGATGCTTTTGTGGATATTTAAAGATGTCAAGTTTTTTGTAGTGCAATATTATTATTTTCTTATGTAAGAATTCAAATCTATCAAATACAGGTAAACAAATCTAGTAAATGATGTTAGTGGATTTGTAAAAGTGTCATGAGTGATGTAATCTTTTTGTTAATATAAAACCCTCAGCTCACAAAAAAAATGGAATTATATTTGAACAATCAAATTTATCGTGCCGAGAGGTGTTCTATTGTCTAGTATTAGGGAGATTTTGTCACATAACATTGCATTAAAAAATAATAAAATAAATTTTATATTATCAAATTACAGACTAGTAATAACAAAAAAGAATGGCATCCATAAATAAAAACAAACTTATAAAAAAATAATGTAATTGAAAATATAGCTTTTTAAGTTTACATTGTACTATGAGGAAAATGTGTAATTATTACATTACTTAATATGTAATTGAAAAATGAAATGTAAAAATAATATCATTGATATTACATGATGTGTTATTAATTATGTGTTCACTTGACATGTAAAATAAAAACATGTATCCAAAACAAAATCATATTAAAAATTTAGTTTTTCTATCAATAAAATATTTCGATACCTAAATTAAACAACATGATCCTATAAATCTAGATTTAATATTTTTTTATATGTTTAACATCTCAAACACACACAGATAGAGAGAAAGGGATTTCTTGTTCCATTAATATATGCTTTCTATTTTGAGGTATGGGGCAAAATTGTAATTCCTTCAATTTCTAATATGAAGCTTGTTGTAAAACTATTTGTTTTTCATAAGTTAGCATGAGTATTTAAATCATTTTGAAAATGTTAAGGTAGGATATAGTTGCAAAAGAATGAAAAAAGTTAAAAAATGTTAGGAAATTTTTATGTTTTGTAGGTATCCATGTCAATAAAATGTTAGGTGTTAGCTACCCTAAATAAGAAGGAAAATTAAAATAAAATTTTAGGGAAGAAAAAAGAAAAAGGAAATCTTCGTGCATTTAAAATATTTGATTGAAATTTGCTAGTCTAAATGTACCTATGGAAAAGACAATTTATATAATTTAAATATCAATTATTAACTCATATCCTAAAGTTTTAAATCATAGTAATATATCCAGCCATTATTCCTTGTCATTTCATTTTTATATCATTATTACACATTTAAATATACTCCTATCATGTATTTCGCTCATTTCACTTTGTTAACGAAAATGTTAATGGTGTAATCACTATTGTGTCGCTATTCTCAAATTTTTATTGTGTCTTAGTCCATGTCCAAAGTTTGAGTAATTTCCAATAAAAGTTAAAAAAGAGTACCAACATCAAGGAATTTTTAAGTGAATATGTGTCATAGTGTTTTAGAGTCCTAAAATAAGTTAAATCTATGTTTTGGTTTATTTTAGTGTTTAAGTTTAGTCGATGTTTGGGTAGTAAAATTGCAATCATCTAGTCTGGAATAATAGCTACTTTTGTTGCAACTTTATTGTCAAAACAGTAAAGGGTAGCTATCTCTCAGAAATGGAAGTCATATATTCCACACAATGAAAAGCACAGCTATTTCACTGAGATTACGGATTTATCTCAAGAAAAGAAGTCTACGAATCACCAGGTAATTAGTTTTCAATGGTGATGTAAAAGTGTCATAGGTATAATCTTTGGTTAATATAAAACCCTCAACTCACAAAAAACAAATGAATTATATTTAAACAATCTAATTTATCGTGCCGAGCGGTGTTCTATTCTCTAGTATTAGGGAGATTTTGTCACATAACATTGCATTAAAATATAATAAAATAAATTTTATATTATCAAATTACAAACTAGTAATAAAAAAAAAAAATGACATCCATAAATAAAAACAAACTTATAAAAAAATAATGTAATTGAAAATATAGCTTTTTAAGAGAGAGAGAGAGAGAGAGAGAGAGAGAGTTATTGAATGTCTAATATACTGATATCTAACTTGCGAAAATATTGAGAGAGAAGACGAGGAGAATATCGTCGCAAAATTTCTGACCTTGGTTTGCAATATTTAAGAGATATAGTCTGTGGAAGTTAGGACTCTTTGCAAGCTCCTGAATTTAACCTAAACAGGTCATCGCAGAGTGTTGGCTATAACATTTTTTCTGTGAAGTTTGAGAAGATGAAATTTGAAGAGCACGGAGCTGAAATACCGAGAAAAATTGTCGCAAAATGTTAGGGCCTATTTCACAATATATTCGGAGATATGGTCTGTGGAAGTTAGGTCTTTTTGAGGCTCCCAAATGTCATCGCAAAGAGGTGATCGTGGAAAAATCTTCATAACTCTCTCTTTGAGCATCGGATTGGAATTCTGTCAAAAGTGGTCGCATGTTCACAAACTGTAGTTTCTTTTCTATCAATTGTAGAGCCGAAGGAGGAAAGAGTGTAACGTAGCAAGTCGTACAAATTCACTCTACAGAACCAGTACATAATTAGGTCATTGTAGGAGATTGGACACAACTTTGACTTCAAGAATCCAAATCAGGTCAAACTTTTGGCATTTGCAATTGGATTCAGAGGGCTACCTCAGGGCCAAATTTCAGATATTAAAGATCCAAAATCATAGCGATAATTCAGTTTCAATATCTAGCTCCTCAAAAGCAAGAAAAAGATGTGTATTTTTTTCGAATTCGATAAGTCTTGTGAAAAAAAATTAGTTTAAAGTGATTCAAGGGTATATTGAGCATATATTTTAGTATTGGGTTGAAATGCCTCTAAAAGGAATTCAACATACATTAGGCCCTCAGAGTACTCTATTATGACTCATGAAGATGAAGAATTGCAACATGATCTATCAAAATTACAAGAGAAAGTGCACCAAATTTTTCTCTCGCAAAGAGAAACAAAAAATGAAATGGAAGTTTTGAAGAAATGCATAGAAGTGAAGATGGATGGTTTAAGGAAAGGCGTGGAAGCTAAGACGGATGGCATGGAAGCTAGCATGGAAGCTAAGATGAATGACATGGAAGAAAAAATGAAAGACAACATGGAAAACATGAAGAATGATCTAAGAGGAGACAAGAAGTTTTTCCTAATGGTGAAAAGATAGTAGAGGAAACTCATGATGAAAACAAAATAAACGTTAATTGTGATTTCATAAACACTAATGTTGGATGGAATAACCACCATATTCCAAATATGGATATGAGGAAGTTTGATGGCAAGGATCTCGTAACATGGATACTACAGATGAAGTAAGATTTTGATCTTAATAATGTGCAAAACACACTAAAGGTACGCATTTCAACTTTACATTTAGATAAAAATACATTTGTATGGTATCGATGGCTTTTCTCTCGTAAAAGAATTGTCACTTGGTCAATTTTTATGGAGGAAATGATAGCACATTTTGAGGATACAAAGAGCAACACCTTCTTTAGCCAATTGATAAATCTCAAACAAAAAGGTTTAGTGCCAGAGCACATTGAGGACTTCCAAAAATTGAATATAATAGTACCTAATATTCCAGAGGAACACAATATTGATGTCTTCATAGGGACTTTAAAGGATAACATCCAACATGAAGTTCACGTTTGGGAACATGATTCACTGGAGAAGGCATTCAGGTTGGCAAGAAAAATTGAATGTAAAATTATGGCGACAAGGAAGCCCACCACTGACATCTATAAAGATGGAAAAGTGTTGCTACTCCCTAGACTTCCACAAACCTACAAGGTTGACACCACAATTGGATGAAAAAGGAAAAAAAATATAACAAATTTGTCGAGAGAAAATACACTAAAGGTCATAGAATACTTAGAAGAAATTATTTTACACAGATTGTGAAGAGGAAGAAGAAAATGAAGAAAAAACTTGAAAAGTAGAGGATATACACTAGGAAGAAACCCTAGAAGAAGAATAAATGAGTCCGGCCATATCATGTAATGCATTGGTAGGAATTACCACTCCTCAAACTCTCAAGATAGAAGGACATATCAAGAAGAAAAAAGTAATAGTGTTGATTGATTAGGGTAGTACCCATAATTTAATTCATTAGGAAGTGACGGGGGTGGTGTTTCATATACCCACCACCCAAGTGTGATAGGTAGTTTAACAGATAGATATTATAAATTGCTCTATAAAATTCCATAACATCAAGATAGCCATGTGGTAATATGTATTGAATAGTCCAATGCTTTCCATCTCAATAGGAAGTGTTGATGTTGTACTAGGAGTACAATGGTTACAATATTTGGGGACAATAGCTTTTAATTTTCAAGAAATTTTCTTGAAATTTCTTTTGGAAGGAAAGGAAATCGAATTATGAGGTATCTTAGGGAAGCCAGGAAATATAATAAGCTCTAATGTCATGACAAAGCTTCTGAAGAAGGAGCAATGGGGCGTAATTGCACAATTATGCTCACTGGAAGTTCCAACATCAAAATCATCTATTTCTCCAGATCTCCAAAAGTCCTGGACAATCATTCCAAGGTGTTTGATACTCCCAAAGGACTCCCACCTATTCGTGATCATGATCATGATATTCATTTGATTCTAGGAAGTGTTCCTCAAAACATCAGGCCTTATAGATATCCTTATGTCCAAAAGAGCGAAATTAAATGTATGATTGCAGAAATGTTAGAGGTTGGTATAATTCAACCTAGTCAAATTTCTTTATTTGATCTAGTAGTATTGGTGCACCAGAAAGATGGATCATGGTGCATGTGTCCAGATTATAAGGAATCAATAAGCTCACTATTCAAGATAAATTTCGCATTCCTGTGATTGATGAATTATTGGATGAATTACATGGATCAATTTATTTTACCAAGTTGGATCTTCGTTGAGGATATAATCAAATTAGAGCCCAGACTAAAAGATATTAAAGGCAACACGTTTTCAGGCTGCGATGAATCGGATTGGATGCCCTAAGAATTTGATGAGTGATAGTGGCACACACTTTCTGAATGAAATTATTGAAGCTCTGACTGAATAATTCCATATTTATCACCAGAAGAGTACTCTGTATCATCCAAAGGAAAATGGTGTGGTGGAATATTTTAATAATATATTGGAGACTGAGCTCACTAATATCTGCAATGATAATCGAAATGATTGGGATGTGCGCATACCTGCGGTTATTTTAGCATACTGAATCACGTGCAAGAAGATGACAGGGAAGATACCGTTCAGAATGGTGTATGGGTAGGAAGTTGTTATGCTGAAGCAGTATATTGTCCCAAGTTTGTGCATTAAGGCATTCACTAATATTGTAGAAAAATATATTGTGGAAGAATGAGTGTGACATCTAGTCGCGCTGGAAGAAGATAGGTTAATTCCAGGTTTCCATCAGTAGGTACAAAAGGCACGTGAAAAGGCTTGGAATGACAAGAACATTAGACAGAAGGTATTTATAGAGGAGGATCTAGTTCTTTTGTATGAAAAAACGTTTGTGCACCACCCCAGAAAGTTCAAAATGCATTGTCTTGGACCATATATTATCAAGGAAATCACAAACGAAGGTGTGGTATACATGGCCAGATTAAGCAGAGAATACCTTTGTGTGTATGTTAATGGAGGTTGATTGAAGCCATAAAGGGATAACCCTCTCCATATGCGCACCAAATGCCTATATGGATATAAGTATGGGTCTGTGCAGCAAGGATGGGGAATGCAAAAATAGGTTCAACACATGCACATCCACTTCGCAAAAAGGTTGACTTGGTTGTAAAGGTGGTAGAAATAGCTGTTGGAACAGTAAATTTTGACAGGAAAACTTTCTTACTGTTTCCAGGAGAAACTAAACTACATTTAATGAGGATACTACAACAAATTTTTTGTTCTTTTAGCATTTATGGGGGTACATTAGTTGTTAGAAGACCATTTAAGACATGCCTCTGCTATAGATATAACTGGAGGGGTTGCATTATTTCCCTTTTCTTTCTATGTTATCTCTGCAATTTGTTTTGTCTGCCCTATGAGCATTTCCTGAGGCTTTTGTCTAGCCTTGATCTGGTCTTTGATGAGGAGCTGCACCGCCAAGGTTTGGGTCATCTTATTCTGCCGAGCATGACTTCCACTAAACCCACACCTTTTGTGACGTCGGCTAAAGAGACCCCCTTCACAGGATGTTGAGACCCCTGTGCTGATCCAATCTATGAAGGGATAGTCATCAGTGTCCCAAAATTCACCCCGCCAGAAGACCCCAAAGTCGCACTGAACTACTGCAGAGTGCCAAAAGAAACCTATGGAGGAGTTGCCTGAAACAATCATGGAAGAGGATGTCATGGAGATATTTGATCCCATTTCGCAGCTACCTGTGTATGTCGCACCACGCAAATCCTCAGTCAAGGTACCAAAGGATTTAGATAAGGTGCGGTCATACATCAATATGTCATTTCTCCCAGAAAATTTTCTCGTCGAAGGCGACATGTTCGAAAAGATCCCGCTACTCAAGATGGAGGACTGGGACCTGGAAGACCAGGAGAAATTCCTAGAGCTTTGCCCATCATGTACTTGGAGAAGATCCCATATGACAGTGGAAGAGTAAGAGTTGAGTCGAAGTCATGGGTGTTGGTCCTGCAAAAATCAAGGTTGCTCAACCTCCTCCACATTCTGCACTTTGGGTGCATCCCAATCAATGATATATGTGTGTTTCACCTTCTCACCCTTGTCCATGATGAATCCCTATGGCTATGAAGGCCCATGAGACACAGACATCTAAAAGCACTAAAATAGGTTCTCATGCATCTGTGGGTCTGCACAAGAAGAGGAAGGGTTCCAAGATAGTAGGAACAGAGGACCTCACACTCACTGAAGATGAATTCACTGAAATCAAGAACATGGTTAAGTCTTCCATGGAGTATATTTGGAACAATACGGAAGCGCAATACAAGTTAGTCTTCGAGGGAGTACAGTCGAGCCTCCAGGAGTTAAAGATGCAAGCGAGCACAATTCAAGAGATTGTGAACCAAGCGAGCCTGTAGCTCTGAAGCTATGTCGAAGCATTGAAAGAGAAGATGAAGGCAAGCACCCCACAGTGACTTGGGACAAGTCACGAGATTTTGTTGGGGGGCCTGTTGGAGCGAGGCCCTCTAGGGAACTTTTTTGGGTTAATTTTTTCTAAGTTTTGTTGTACACGTTGTGCGCAAATGGTCAAAGGGGCTTTGGGGTGGGTCAAAGTCCCTTAATTATTGCAATTGTTTAAAGGGAAAAACCATGAGTCTCAAGCCATGGTTTGAGACCATGGTATGTGCACATCTAGGATAATATAAATATGTAAGAGTCAAGCGATGAAGAGATTGATAATTTTTTATGCATGGTTGTTGATTAATGGTTGGATCGAAGTCTGGGTTTTATCTAGGTAAATTTAGTCATCTATCTACGACATCTACATCTATTTGACCCTCAAATATGGGAATGTCAAAGTTTACTTATACCTTAAAAGGAGTGGCGCCTCCAAACTGGTTGTTGGATGAGTATGCGCTGTCGGCGGGTAGTCGTTTGAGTATCTGGGAAAATTTATCCATCATCACATTCCTTCTTTTCTCGAGGGCCGCCTCAAGCAACATTTTGATAGGATCTCCTACTCCTTCATCTTTATTTTCTTCTGCCATGGGAGGCTTTCGGGCTTTGCGAGTCTAATCTTGCAAACGTTCAACTAAATCTAGCCCTAACTCGTTATACCCCGACCTTGTTGGGGACATGCAAAGAAAGATCGAGAAAGAGAATAACACTCTCATACCACTAATCCAGACTTATGCAGGAATGCAACAGGATACATAAATAAGCATAAAGATAGAGATGCAGCAGGAATAACACTTCACTTCAATAATATAAAATACTAAAAAATTATTACAAACATAATGGAAAATAAACTAGCTCGGGTGATGGTAGCTTATCTTTGAGAATATATGTGGTGGATACATGCCTCTTAACTACATTACAAAGAGGCTCAAGGGCCCTTTTTTTATTGAACAATAAGAGAAAACTATAAACAACCAAAATCCTAACCCGAGAATGTGTACCACCAAGAGTTTATTGGCCCCGTTGGGGTTAGTTGAGAAGACAACATCCCAGGGTCGTAACTTGGTCATATTATCTATGTTTGGTGTGTATGATACCTCGTTGGAAATATCTCTCTAAGGAATATATTTTTCGACATGATTTTTTTCAAATTTTCGAAGCAATCATGCCTAAAGAACATCAGTTAGGGCCTCAAAATGGATCTAGAAGTTGAGGACCTGAAAAAATACTAAAATAGTAAATAAGAAAACTCATGAAACTAACTAGGTGGAATAGGCTGGTGGCCACCAATATCCACCTCGATCAACGTGATTGATAAATGTTAGTGATGTAGTTCAGTTTTATCTAATTGAGTTCAGTTAAACTAGTTCTAACTATTGGAGGGATTAGTGGAATGTAAGTGGTGCAGTGGGACAAATACATAACTCAGTGATCATCTAGTTAACTAATCAATCATCCTAGAATAGCTAGTGCATGAAAAGAATTCAAATTCCTCAGTTATGGTGGAGATTTCAAGGAAATATAACATCTTTTGTAGACTATACTTGAGTGTATAGGTATTGCATGTATTCAAATGATCAACCTTGGGATTTTTGCAATCATTTTGGAGTAATTTCCTAAATATTAGGGGCCTTATTTCTTGAGAATTGTGGAAGAAAACATGGGCTCAAGAAGAGGTATACATTGACTAAGTCTAGGCCATAGCTTCTCTATGAGTAGAGAGATAGGTTTTTCACTTTTAGGTTGTGCTTAGTTGATCAAATAATTTTTTATACATCTCTACTCATCAGATTAATGGAAGCATGTCAAGGTGTTTTTACCATGTTGATTTTCCCTTGAAAAATATTATATGCATGTGTGTTATTTCTCATTGCATGTTTGTTATTGATGCTCAAAATAGTGAATTTAATTCTGAAGAGTAGTAGCGTAGGATTGTGTCTTGTGAATTAGATTAAAATTTCATGAGAATTTACAATTCTACATCATAATTTGTATAATGCAACCCCTATGTCACTTCTGCGCAACCTACCATACGCTTAGCCTAGAAAAACTAATACTCAACTCACTCTCCCTACTGCTAACTGAGGAAGTGTCTCTCTTTCCTATTGGAAAATATTCTCGACCTCTGGACCCTGAAATAACCTCCAATCTATTTAAATTGAGTTGCCTTTTTGAGGCTCTGAGCAGACCCTATGTAACCTTGTGGAGAAATAATTTTACCTTCTCTCTCTTCCTCTTTGGAACTATAAAAATTATTCTGGATAATTCTCTCTACTTTTGTCTAGCCCTATGTCCCCTCTTTGGCTCGAACTCTACTATTGGCTAACTCAAACTTCCTAATAAACTCACTCTACATTGACCTCTTATGTGTTTCTCCATCCACCCATCGATCTCTTCTTGTAATCTGTAGTTGGTACTCCAACAACCAAGATTAAAACTTATTAGATGTCTAAGATCATATCCAAATTGATCTGTGTGATTTTATATAGAATTTTAACCTTCCTCAGTTAATTACTATTAATTAACCAATTTTCCTAAGTTAGACTTAGGAAAAATTTAAATGATGGCTAGTTAATTTAATTGAGCTCTCTCTATGTGGAATTTCCATAAACAATTGATGGGTTTTGGAGAACGCATGCATTTTAGCCACGAGGGCTTCACTCAATAAGCCTCTGACATATCATGTGCGTTCATGGAATACTAAACAATACCCTTCTTTTGACTACATATTTGAAAATACCTATAAAAATTGCATTATTTAACCTCCTACCGATACAAAACCAATACACATTCCCAATTTAAAAAACCCCTACTTTCAAAAGATATTGTAGGTATCCATTTTTCATTAAAATTTTGTATACCCCTTTATATTTTTTCATTAACTTTGAGCTCCATTTTTTATAACTGCCAATATAAAAACCCATTACTCCGTATTATATGCTCAACATATTATTTCATTTTTTTCTCAATATATATCCCCCAATATGAATGCACATGATATGGTATTTCTCCCACAGTGAATCCCCTGTGGTTTTAGCCTCTCGACAAAGTTTATACACTATAACACCATCCGATGCTACAAAGTCTAACAATCCCTAATGACAAGCCTAAAGAGCCCTTTTGGCCTATAACTATTATTGATTAATGCATTGTCTCTTCACTCACCACATCTCCACCACATAGTCCTTCTTCATTGTCTCACACCACCACACCCTTTGACTTGATAGTGGAAAAACTTTCTTTCTTCATACCTTCATAAACCAATTACAGATTTTACAACCCAATTCATTGATCAAGCTACTACCATGATCGCTGCATGAAAAATTGCGATTGATTATTACAACACTTTCAAGGATCAATCTCTACATACCATTCTAGAGTTGGGTCCTTTATTTGAGGGAGAAGAACTAGTGTAGGGGTATAGCACTTCAACATTAGTTGCACAACCAAAAGGACCGTGAGAGAAAAGAAATGATTAACTTAAGGGTGAGTAAATAGGTTTTGGTTCATACTTATTGGGTCCTTTGTTTTTGGAAGCTTCTTGAAGGATTTTTTCCAGAAAACATTTGTGGAGATAGGAAGTGCAAGAAGAAAAAGAAAATGGTAAAACAGGTCAGAAATGATGAAATAATAAATACCATGACAAGTGGAGAAATAAAATAACTACATTGGAACTCATGAAGGCTACAGAAGAAGGATCGATATGTTACATTTGAAAGAATCAAGTGAAAAGTAGACCAAGCAGATATATTTTGTAAAGATGATTAAGTCGAACTAAATTAAGCAAGCATGGACAAGATAAAAAGGAGTGAATCTATATATAGCCATATAGATTAAGCTGAAAAGAGAGAGATAAAAGAAAGGTTACGATAATGTTGGAATGAATATTGAATTATTTTGGTACATTATATTGTAATCTTGACTTGTTGAATGGTTTTGGAAGAATTCTGAAAAATATCTTGTAGTTTCTACGAATCTATCATGTAATGGCTTGGGCTCCTGTGAGATAATATTCAAGCAGTTTGTTGTGGTGATCTGTATGTATATGCTCATGATTGAATGAAAATGTGTTGGGTAGTCCATTAAAATTTTATTTTAAACATCTCCATTAAGTTCTCTAAAATGTATCCATTTTCTTTTGTGTGAGAGATATTTGAATATTTATGAATCATTATGGGAATATTTTTGTATAGTTTAATCAATGAAATGAATAATGTAACTCTCTATATTCTCAACACATCAATTAATAGACTTGGCATTCCTTGGGTGAGACTTTTCTCCCTTGCGAAGGAATGAAAATGGCCATGTTGTGCCACACTATGATGGACACATTTCTTGGCACCCTTCAGTCGAACCATTAGATCCATACAATATTTTTTTTTCCAATAATTGATTCCTTTGCTCCTTTTCCTAAATAAATTAGCTCGCTCTTCAACAACAACGATTTTCCTACTTCATCAACTTCTCTAGTTTATACTATACTCACATTCTCCTCTCTATATTTAACCAAATGTGCACTCCTTTACCACATTGGAGTATTATATGGGCATTCCCATTACATATGAGCTTACTTTCCACACCTATAGCATCTAGGTTTCTATTCTCCACCTCTAACTTTGATTCTAGGGAAAGATATTCTTCCTCTAAATTGACCTCGTCTTTTTGTGCTACTTGTTTGTTTGTTTCCTCCCTCATGAAATTTTCCTCTACTCTCATTAATTTTTCTAGAAATATTCAACTCATATTTTAAAGTAGCTTGATAAGCATCCATGAATACGTTTAAATTCATGATACCAATCTCACATTAAATATCATAACTCAATCCCTTAAGATATATGGAAACATTTTCAACATCCTACTTAATGTGTCCAACTCAATTATTTAATTTATAAAACTCTTCAGTATACTTTCATTATCATAGGCCTCTATCTAAGATTTTGCAATAGCTTCAGGAGTCCTCAATTGATACGTCAATCCCTTAAGATATATGGAAACATTTTCAACATCCTACTTAATGTGTCTAACTCAAGTATTTAACTTATAAAACTCTTCAGCATACTTTCATTATCCTAGGCCTCTATCTAAGGTTTTGCAATAGCATCAGGAGTCCTCAATTAATACAACCCCGACTCAAGGTTTCGTGTGATGCGATATGGAGTCAACCTATGACTTTTAATTTAAAGCCATTCTCATGTTGGTTATTTCGAATTGATTTGAGTTCATGGTTAAATACATTAACGTATGAGTAAAGAGGTAGGATAGTTTTAGTCTAATATTAAAATAATATTTTATATTTTATATTAAATTTTAAATTAATTAATATATAAAATATAATTAATTAAATTAAATTAAAATATAATTAATCATTAGATTAATATTAATTAATAAATAGTTTATTAAATAATTGGTTTAGTTTATAATTAACAATTAAATTAGAATTAATTATTAGATAATTAGAGTCTAATTTAGGATTAAATTTTTTAAATTAAAATTCTAATTTTTAGCCTGGCAATAGAGTTTCCATATTTATGCCAGATTTGACTTATCAACATTGAAAGTTCATAGATTGAGTTCTACTTGGCCAAATGAGGCCCAGGACGGCTCATTGGAAAGAGAAAATCAAGGAGAACATTTCTGAGAAGATTTCACTAACAGATTTAGATATTTATTGGGTCTAAAAATAGGCATAAGATCAAGCTCCGAATTTCTAAAACAAAATCAATTTTCTAAGTTTATTTTCTTCATTTTCATTTGCCCAAGCCTCTTCCAAAGTGTAGATTCATTCATCAGTAATATCTTTGGCCAATTAAATCATCATATAAATCAATAGAAAGCTTGAATTTTCTTTTTAATTATTTATTTAATTGTATTTGATTGGATTTGTTTTAATGCCAAAATGGTATTGTGATCTTGATTGTTACATATTAATTTATTTTTATTTCTTTTTGCAGGAAAATAGTAGAGGAGAATATGAAGAAAAAAGATCGCAATCAATGAGAATGCTCTAGCAATTAAAGATTGGAATTTTGAGCAAATAAAAGTGGGTTGGGCAGATTTTTCTTCAACAAACTTTCCTCTCAAAAATACTTTTGAAAATATTATAAATGGTAGATTGTAGAATTTAATCGGGGTTTCTCTCCTCTGAAATTCTGGGATTATAAAAAGAAATTCTATAATTGGAATATAGAGTTGTAGGGTGAGAGGAGAGGAATCTCAGATCTAGAGATTATTGAGTTTTTTCTTTTACATTCTGAGTTATGTATAATGAAAGATTCATTCTAAGTTCATTAGAAAGAGCCCGAAAAGAGCTTTCCAACGGTATACTACACTCTCAAAACTGACTTCAGGATTGAAATTTATGCTTGAGTGAAGTAAAAGTCCCTATACCTTCATATACCCCCTATTTCCCATTTTTCGCCTTAAAACTTTGTATTATTAAAGTTTTAATATTTCCCTTAAAAATTCCTTTTTCCCCTTTCTGATGATAAAATCGTATTATAAATACAAATGCGATTATGACAAACCACTTCCCCTCAATTCCCATTGAAAAAACCTTATGGTAAACATTTCAAAAGTCCATAGATATATATATATATATATATATATATATATATATATATATATATATATCCCCCCCCCCCCCCAGCATTCCCAAACACTTCCCCTTCATGCATTTAAAAATTATATCGAATTCCAAAACTTTATATTATATATAATCCCACCGCAATCGCAAACCTTCCCTTCTCTCTGATCGCAACACTTATTTGAAGTGCCCCGATCACTCCAATCGCAAATATCTCCGATGCGATTGATCGCATCGCAAGTCTTGTGCCCCTCCTCCGATCGCACCCCTCCCTCTGACTACCCAATTGCAACTCTTCTTCCAATCTCTCGATCCGCTCTCCCGATGGCAAACCTCCGATTGATTTCCCCACTTTTGATCTCTCCTCGCTGATCTGATGCCTCAAATTCAATCGGGCCAATAGCATCGGCGTTTCACATATGTTGCATTCCTCCTCCCCTTCGATATTATGATTGCGATTGACCCCGAGCCCAGCATACAGTAATTCCACCCATTTATAATATAAAGGGCCTTCCCCTTTGTAAACTCAAAATTTGTTATATTTCATTTTTTGCAAAGGTTTTTTCCATCCCCCTTCCCAAATCGCATCAGCCCAATTTGGTTATGCGATGCGCCCCTCCACGATCTTCTGATTGTGATTATGCAGGTCCCACCATTCAAAAACCTCTGCCATTCATTAAGAAACCCCTTTCTCCTTTGTAACGGTTAGAATTCATTCGTTATGTTTATTACAAATGCCTTCCTCCCCATTGCATCGCAATATTTGTAATATGTTACTCCCTTCTCCCGATTCTGATTCCGATCACGATGGCGCCATTTTACAATGTGTTATATCTCTTTGCCCCATTTGTTGCGATTGTGATTTTTATATGATATCTGCCTCCTTCCCTTTCTCTTTCCCATTTAAAATTAAGTTTTCCCTTCACTAAAGACAAAGTTTCATTTCAAAGGCATGTTATTTGAAAATTCAGTGTCTTCAAAATCAAAAATAGGAAAGAAAAGCGACAGTCAAAGGGCTGAGAGCTTATTCAAAACAAAGATTGTTACAACAGCAGCAAAATAGGAAATCTGTTCATCGGATTTCCTATTTTCTTCCATACAGCATAACAAAAAAATCTCCTAGTAGTCAAATGCAATGTTGTCCCTTATTTTTAAGAGCAGATTGTTGTGTTTCTTTCTATGATTATATTTCAGTTCTTCAACTGTTAGAATAGCTCCTCTTTTCATGGATGTATGTTCCCACATTTGAGCCTATTTATTGTAATTGTAAACCATTTTTAAGTGGCCTAAGTCTGAAATCTGTAACTCAGAAAGTAGGGGAATAGTGTGGAAGAACATCTTTGCGCTACATTGTACGGTTTGACAGGAATTAATAAGAGATGCAACTCTATTTTGTGGGATCCATGTGGTATGAGATTTAGCATTTGTTTTTATCCTTTGTTTCATATGTGAATTGTTATGTGTTCCATTCATCCATAAACATTTCCTTTTGAATGCTTTCAAGATAGAAACGTAGAATCCATCTATATATGCTCTGCCTTGGGAGATCATTCATGCTCTCTTTTTTTCTTCTATTTGAAAAGGATCCATTTGCTGTGCCATTTTCATCTCCTCACCATTATTTCCATCCCATCCTCATTAAATTTTAATTGTTAATTTTCCTGCCTATCTTGCCCCATGAAATACCCTGTGTCCTGATTTAATTCCTGGTTTCAACTGTCCTTTTTTATCCCACACATCCCTAAAAACTCATTCATTTTATTAAAAACTTTTTCCCATGATTTTATCTAGCCTAATATCATTCTATTTATTGTATTTCATTGAATATTCTTTTATGGAGAGAGCCCTCTCCTGTCCTTGTAGGGCTAGCTACAAGGCTGAGCATGGTTTAGTTGTTACCCTATTTTTCCTTTGCATCCTGGGGTCCAATTCAGGTGCTAACATCTGTGGCGACCATACTGGGGAACTAGTTTAAGATTGTTTGTTTGTTAGTGTTATTTTTTTTCTAAACTATAGACGGAGCCTAAAGTTATGCCAGGTAGCCATCGAAATGCACATTTCTTTGCAGGTGCATAAGTAGATAAAAGCTGCTTCAGTTAATCTCCGGTCTAGTTTTATAAACGTAACATATGGCTTGCAAAATTTGCCCCAGTACATCAAATAATTCTAGACTTTTGAACAATGATGTTCAGATTTTGCTAGGCTACAAATAAAATTCTTGTAGAATATAAATTCGACCACACTGGCTTCAAGAAGATACACCAGGGCTAATCTAGATCCAAATCCTCCCCCTGTGTTTCAAAATCTGAACCTTATCCCAAGAATTATTAGAATACAAGAAGGATCATTAAGCCCCAGAACCGTGTTCAGATCCTATACCTGGCCCAGTGAATGGTTTTTTGTAGAAGACCTTTCTTTTGATGATAATTTTGAGCTTTCTTTATTTAGGAATAAGTCTGAAACCGACATTGATGATACAGTTTTAGATCTTGACTTCCTTGTAGATATTGAAGTTCAAAGATAAAATTCCTCCATTGACGGTTACATTTTGAATTATACCTAGTCCATCACTGTAACTAATCCTCCTGAGCCTTCAGAATCATCAGAAACAGTCCTTCCTCCTCGCAATTCATCAGCATTCCCATCATTCAATTCCCAATTTTCATCTCCTCCATTAACACCTCCCTCAAATCCTGTTGTAAATCCACCCAGAGTTATGGCTGCCAGGTATGCACCCCTAGTCTTATCCCAGGTCCTCAATGATATGTCGGCTGATTATCAAAGAAAAATTCCTATTTTTGATGCCACTTAGAGCATCACGGCTCAGTAACATGTTGATAAAATGAATGATTTTTTTTATTTGCATGAGGTAGAAGCATAGAATGTAATGACAAGGCTGTTTGTTCAAAGCTTCAGAGGTGAAGTCAGAAAGTGGTTTAGAGCCCTACCGCCAAGCACAATTTGCACTTTTCAGAAGTTGCACACTCAGTTCCTGGACCGGTGGGAGGTAAAAAAGAAGCCACTTCAAATTCTGTCTGAGTATGAGAACATTAAAAGAAATGTGGGTGAAATCGTGCATGATTATTGTTTTAGATTCAATGCTATATATAATGCTATTCCAGATAATTTGAAGCCTCCTGTGGGAATAGCATTGCTAAAATTTCCTGATGGATTTGATGCCGACATGGCATATCAGCTGCATGAAAGAGATCCGTCTTCACTTGAAGACATGCAAAAGATAGCAATAAACGTTGAAGCTAATATACTGGCTAAAGGAGCACGAGCCAGAGCTGAGAAAAGAGTCACAATAAAAGAGGAGGCCTTTACCTCAGACAGTAAAATGGACACTCTGGTTAGAACAGTGGAAAAAAATTGTTGATAGGTTAACCATTGCAGATAGACCAGAGCCTCAAATAAGAGATCCAAATTTCAGAGGATAGCAGCCGCAATTCATAATTAAACAGAGAGACCAAAGAACGCTGGACCAAACTGCGCCATCACAACAATAGATTAAAACTCCTTTGCACCAGAACTACATGCAAGGGATAGATTTAGATGATGATGATCCCGCAATTGAGGCTAATCACTTTTTCAGAGCTGATGGCGTGCCCATTGTCCTCACAGAAGACGAGGAATACACAGTAGCGACTCCAGACATTCAAAAAGACCAAAATTTCATTTTGGCCAATGATACAGTACTAGAAGAGGAGTCTGATGATTATCAGAGAGGGTATATGAACGCTCTGTTGGCTCAGCAAAGGAATTAATCTTTAAGGAATAGAGAGGTTACAATCAATCCCATTCAAAAGAGAAAAGAAGTCCAAATGAATAATGTTGCACAGAAGAAAGCTAAGGAGCCGGTTGATCCTTCCTCTAGCAAAGAACCTGCAGTTGCTAATACATCCAATGAAAAGAAACAACAAAGCATAGTAAAGGAGCCAACAGATAAGAAATACCTGCCCATTAAAGAGGTAGAAAAATCTCCCTCCTTTAATCTAGAAAATGAAATCTCTAAAGTAAAAGTGTTTATGCCCCTCACAGAGTTGGTGAAGAATAGTGTGTATAAAACTCAGGTGTCCAAAGTCTTGTAAATAGATTCTGTCTCTGATATGGTCAATGTAGAATATGACTACCCTGAACTTATTTTTGGTCTATCCACAGAAGAATCTGAAGAAAATTAAGTCCCTCCTTTTTACTTGAGTCTTAGAGTACATGAGTTTATCCTGCATAACGTTATGCTGGACTCTGGGGCCTCACATAATTTGATGCCCAAAGCTGTCATGGAGAAGTTAGGCCTTGACATCACTCGGAAATATCATGACTTGTATTCCTTCGACTCAAGTAGGGTCCACTGTATTGGTCTAATTAAATATTTGGTAGTATCTTTTGATTAAATTCCAGCAAAGAATTTCTTGATGGATGTAGTTGTTGTTGATGTCCCACCAAGGTTTGGAATGCTCTTATCTAGGTCTTAGGGTGCTAAACTCAAAGGAACTATGCAGATTGAATTCTCTTATGCCACTATCCCTATATTTTTCCAATTGAGAAAGCTATATAGGGAAAAGAAAATGAAATATATGATTACTAGCAAAGACAAGCTTGTAAATCATCCCATTAATGCTGTCCATATGGATTTAGAATCTTTTGTCTTGTATTTAGATGGTGGTTTAAATGATGAGAATGTTCAATTGGTATAAGTGGATGAAATACCTGAGATTTCAGAGAATTTTAGAGAAGTCCTCAAACATGAAAAGGATAAAGCAGCAAACACTCCTGAACCTCCTGCCTGCCAGCAGCAGAAGGACAATGAGCAGCCAGAAATCAGCCAAGGCAAAGAAGAGAAAGAAACAAATTTCCATCATCTTCATGAAGAAGAAGAAGGCCTGTGGAGTATGGATTTTGATGCAGCTGTTGGTAAGGATGGAGCTGGTATTGGAATATGGATTAGGAGCCCTGCTTTTCAACCTAAGAAGGTTCCAAGTAATGTTAGATTTTGTGCTTATGAGCTAGCTTTTGATTGCTCTAACAACGAAGCAGAATATGAGGCTTTGATTGCAGGTCTCAAAATTTTGAAAAAGTTGAATGCAAAAAGGATCTCTGTGTATGGCGACTCCGAATTGATAATCAAATAGTTGAAGGGAGAATATCAAGCAAAACATCCAAGATTGAGGGCATACAGAAATGTAGTCTTGGAAATTTTGAAAACATTCCCAGAGTATACTTTGACAGCAGTACCCCGGATGTAGAATCTGATTGCCGATTCCCTGGCCACTACTGCAAGTAACTTGAAGATCTCGATGAAATCAAGTAATAATTTTGAGATCTATGTCAAACATAGGCCTGCTGTTCCAGACAATTTAAGGTATTGGAAAGTGTTTTGGGATGATAATGAGATTAATGCATTTTTGCAGGGTGATGGAAAATTCAAAGATACTCCAATAGAGGGTGAGTATGAGGTTGATGATCATGAGTTGGAAGCAAACCAGATGGACATATTGCAGTTAAAAGATAATGTAATTACTAGAGGTCTCATACCTCTAGATGAGATTTTTGATCAGGATGATGTCTCAAAGAAACCAAGCTTGGTGTCCACAGAGAAAGGAGTTGAAGATGTGAATATTGGAACAACTGATCAGCCCAAGTTTGTAAAATTATCAAAGGCATTATCCCCTGAGGTAAAGGAGAAGTATGTTAAATTTCTTTCTGATTTTTCTGATGTATTTGCATGGGATTATTCAGATTTGAAAGTGTATGATAAGAACATAATTTAGCATACAATTCCTATCAAGCCGAATCAGAAGCCTTTCAGACAGAAGCTGAGAAGAATCAATCCAAAGCTACTGCCATCAATTGAAAAGGAGGTAAATAGGTTGTACAAAGCAGGAATCATAGTTCCTATTAGATTCGCTGATTGGATTTCGAATTTGGTCCCAGTGCGTAAAAATACTGGAGAAATAAGACTGTGTATTGACTTTCGGAACTTAAATAAGGCATCCTTAAAGGATAATTACCCACTTCCAAAAATGGACCATATTCTGTAGAGAGTAGTCAGAGCATCTAGGATGTCACTACTTGATGGCTACTCAGGCTACAATCAGATCTTGGTGCACAAGGAGGACCAAAATAAAACTGCCTTCACAACACCCTGGGGAACCTTCCAGTATGCCAAGATGCCCTTTGGACTGAAGAACACTGGAGCCACTTTCCAGCATGCAACGGACATTTCTTTTGCAAATGAAAAAGACAATTTTCTTGTTGTTTATTTGGATCATTTGACAATGTTTTTAGGTTTAGATGATGAGCATTTGCACCATCTAAGAGTGGTTTTTCAGCGTTGCAGAAAGTTTGGGATTTCTCTCAATCCCAAAAAGAGACTTTTGCCATCGATGAGGGAAAATTTCTTGGGAATATCATCTCTAAAGATGGCATTGTCATAGATCTAGCCAGAGTGGAGGAAATTAAGCTCATAGATCTTCCACAGAACAAGAAAGAGATTCAGGCCTTCAATGGTAAGATGAATTTTTTGCGCAGATTTATACCTAATCTGGCTGAACATTTGAGAGAAATGACCAATATTTTAAAAAAGGAAAACACTATTAAGTGAAGTGAAGAAGATATCAAATTATTCAATCTGGTAAAGTTTGCTTTGTCTAATGCCCCAGTTCTGATCAGTCCCGACTATACTCAAGATTTTATTATATTTTCATTTGCATCTGAGCATACTATGGCTGCTATTTTAATGCAAAAGAGAGATGAAGTAGAAAGGCCAATTGCATTTTTTAGTAGGACTATTAGAGATGCTACTTTAAGATATAATATTATTGAAAAGCAGGAATTGGCTCTTGTCAAGGCATTGAAAGATTTTAGGGTCTATATTCTACATTCACACACTATAGCATATGTCCCCAATGCAGCAGTCAAGGATGTGCTCATGCAAACTGATCTAGAAGGTCGAAGAGGCAAATGGATAGCAGCTATGTTGGAATACGATTTGGAGATCAAGCCTACAAAGCTGATCAAAGGCCAAGGTTTGGCAAAATTGATGGCCCAATCAAATCTGCATGCTTTAGATATAAACCTCGTTTTAGCAATGTCAGAAGAGGAAGATGAAGGTTTGTTGGTTCCTATTTCAGATATTTTTCTGCAGTCCCCTTAGTATTTAGATATTGTGTATGTTCTTCAGCATCTTTCACCTCCTCCAGGCATGTCTAATAGTAAAGGTAGATCTTTGAATCTTAAATCTGCAAAATATTTCATTTTGAACAACGCTTTGTTTTGGAAGGATTCGGGAAGTGTTTTGCTAAATTTCTTGGTTGAAGAAGAAGCTCAGAAGGTAATGCACAATTTCCATAAAGGTGACTGTGGTGGTCACTTGTTTTGGAAAACTACAACGAACAAGGTATTGAGAGCCGGGTATTATTGCCCCACATTATTTTCTGATTTATATAAAATAGTGATGAATTGTCATGAATGTCAAATTTTCCAAGGGAAGAAGAAATTGCTTCCACTTCCTTTGAAACTTGTTTCAGTGAACGCGCCCTTTCAGTAGTGGGGGATCGATTTTATAGGAGAAATACATCCCACGTCCTCAGCAAAGCATCGATGGATACTGAATGGGACATATTACTTCACAAAATGGATCGAGGCCATGCCTGCCAGGGAAGCTACTGACGCGGTAATTATTCAATTCCTTGAATCAAATATTTTATCTCGTTTTGGCTTCCCATGTAAAATTGTGACAGATAATGAAGCCATGTTTAGATCAAAGAAAATGGTTGATTTCTGTGAAAAATAAAACATCATGCTGGGCCATTCAAAAACATATTATCCACAATGCAATGGCCTGGTATAGTCATCGAACAAATCACTGATCAATATAATTAAGAAAATGTTGGAGGCAAACAAAATAAATTGGCACCGGAAGATTATTAATGCACTGTGGGAAGACAGAGTTAGCAGCAAAAAATCAATCGGTATGTCACATTTTGAGTTGGTTTATGGTACTGATGCTATATTTCCTACTTCTCTTACAGTTCCAGTTATGAGATTATTACAAGAAGTTGTCAGTGAAGATGATGACAACCAGCGAAGGATCAAACAGATGATTCACCTTCAACAAACAAGAGAAGAAGTATCACAGAAAATGATTCAGTTGCAGGACAAGATTAAAAAGATCTATGACAAGAAGACAAAAGTAGAAAAGTTTCAACTAGATGATGTAGTGTTGAAATGGGATGCAAGCAATGAAGAAAAAGGAAAGCACAGTAAGTTTGACAACCTTTGGAAGGGACCATACAGAATTACAGCATACAAGGGACAGAATGCCTTCTTGCTTTCAAAAATAGATGGCTATGATTGTCTGGGTGGAGCAGTAAATGGTAGGCTACTGAAGCACTACCATCGTTGAAGACATGGATCAGAATCTATCTCATCATCATTGTATATACCATTTTATTTTTCTAAAATCAGGGTTCAAAATACACAGTCATTCAATTTTGGGGCCCGAGGTGAAGGCTGTAAAACTTGGATGATATGTGCATGGTTTGGTTTTATTTCAGTTTTCAGTCTTAGTCTAGAGTCAGAGTCAGTTTTCATTTGTGTCAGTTTTCGACATTTTTGACTCCATGCCCAATGGAGAAGGCTACTTGGTCTACGGTGTTCTTGGCACCTCCAAGGAGCTACCATCCCCATTGGAGCCAATGTTAGTGTAAGTCTAGTCATACTGCCATCAGTGATCAAAACTACTCTTTTGCATTTGCATATTAGGTGTCTCATACCGAATAAATTTCACCATTCCGTTAGGCCATGGATTCATTAATGGTAGTAATTTTTTATTAGTTTTCCCTCATGAGGTACTTGCTAAATTTCCTTCCTATGGTCTTTAGTCATTAGTCATTTTCATTCTCAAAATCATTTCATTAGGTCATAGGATGGGTCTCAATAGTTTCTAGGGTCTCACCATGAGTAAAATGTCAATAATATCAGCAACGTCATGATGAAGTCAATAAATTCAAATTCACAGCACCAGGAAGATCAAAAATTTATTTTATTCAGCTTGATGTAATTTTCACCTAAAAACTATGTTTTGAGGTGAAAACATGATATTTTTACTTTATTATTATTCATTATGTAATTCTATATCATCATGTGTAATAAGTCACAATTTAGAAGCTGTTATCTCCACAAAGTGATGTCCGTGCCTTCAGAGAATTTTTCTGCAGCATATTCAACATCAAATCATCTTCCAAGAAGATCCATCAGAAAGAGCCCGGAAAGAGCTTTCCAACGGTATACTACACTCTCAAAACTGACTTCTGGATTGAAATTTATGCTTGAGTGAAGTAAAAGTCCTTATACCTTCATATACCACCTATTTCCCATTTTTCCCCTTAAAACTTTGTATTATTAGTTGTCTTCTCCATTATTTTTCCCTTTCGATGATAAAATGGCATTATAAACAAATGCAATTATGCCAAACCACTTCCTCCATTCCACATTCAAAAAAAATTATGGTAAACATTTCAAAAGTTAGTATATCTATATATATATATATATATCTATATATATATATATATATATATATATATATATATATATATATATATATATATATATATATACATATATCCCCCCCCTCGCCATTCCCAAACACTTCTCCTTCATGCCTTTAAAACTTATATCGAAGTCCAAAACTTTATATTATATATAATCCCGCCGCAATCTCAACCCTTCCCTTCTATCCAATCGCAACGTTTATTTGAAGTGCCCCGATCACTCCAATCACAAATATCTCTGATGTGATTGATCGCATCGCAAGTCTTGTGCCCCTCCTCCGATCGCACCCCTCCCTCCTACTACCCGATTGCAACTCTTCTTCCGATCTCCCGATCCGCTCTCTCGATGCAAACCTCCGATTGATTTTCCCACCATTGATCTCTCCCCGCTGATCCGATGGCTCAAATTCAATCGGGCCAATCGCATCGGCATTTCACATATGTTGCATTCCTCCTCCCCTCTGATATTGTGATTGCGATTGACCCCGGGCCCACCATACCGTACTTCCACCCATTTATAATATAAAGGGCCTTCCCCTTTGTAAACTCGAAATTTTTTATATTTCATTTTTTGCAAAGGTTTTTTCCATCCCCCTTCCCAAATCGCATCGGCCCAATTTTGTTATGCGATGCACCCCTCCACGATATTCCGATTGTGATTATGTGGGCCCCACCATTTAAAAACCTCCGCCATTCATTACAAAACCCCTTTCTCCTTTGTAAAGGTTAAAATTCATCCGTTCTGTTTATTACAAAGGCCTTCCTCCCCATCGCATCAAAATATTTGTAATATGTTACTCCCTTCTCCCGATTCCGATTCCGATCACGACGGCGACATGTTACAATGTGTTATATCTCCTCGCCCCGTCTATTGCGATTGCGATTTTTACATGAAATCTGCCTCCTTCCCTTCCTTTTTCCGATTTAAAATTAAATTTTCCCTTCACTAAAGGAAAAGTTTCATTTCAAAGGCATGTTATTTGAAAAGTCAGTTTTCTTCAAAATCAAAAATAGGAAAGCTGAGTGACAGTCAAAGGGCCGAGAGCTTATTCAAAACAAAGATTTTTATAGTAGCAGAAAAATAGGAAATCTGTTCATCGGATTACCTATATTCTTCCATACAACATAACAACAAAATCTCCAAGTAGTCAAATGCAATGTTGTCCCTTATTTTTAGGGGTAGATTGTTGTGTTTCTTTCTATGATTGTATTTCAGTTCTTCAGCTGTTAGATCAACTCCTCTTTCCATGGATCTATGTTCCCACATTTGAGCCTATTTATTGTAATTTTAAATCATTTTTAAGTGGTCTGAGTCTGAAATCTGTAACTCAGAAAGTAGGGGAATAGTGTGGAAGAACATCTCTACGCTACATTGTACAGTTTGATAGGAATTAATAAGAGATGCAGCTCTGATTTGTGGGATCCATGTGGTATGAGATTTAGAATTTGTTTTTCTCCTTTGTTTCATATGTGAATTATTATGTGTTCCATTCATCCATAAACATTTCCTTTTGAATGCTTTCAAGATAGAAAGGTAGAATCCATCTCTATATGCTCTGCCTTGGGAAATCATTCATGCTTTGTGTTTTTCTTCTGTTTGAAAAGGATCCATTTGCTATGCCCTTTTCAACTCCTCACCAGTCTTTCGATCCCATCCTCATTAAATTGTAATTTCTAGTTCTCCCGCCTATCTTGCCCCATGAAATACCCTATGTCCTGATTTAATTCCTGGTTTCAACTGTCCCTTTTTATGCCACACATCGTTAAAAATTCATTGATTTTATTAAAACCTTTTTCCCATCATTCTATCTAGCCTAATATCAGTCCATTTATTGTATTTCATTGAATATTATTTTACGGAGAGAACCCCCTCCTGTCCTTGTAGGGCTAGCTGCAAGACTGAGCGTGGTTTAGTTGTTACCCTGTTTTGCCTTTGCAGCCTGGGGTCCCATTTAGGTGCTAACAGTTGGTATTGCTTCTATCCATTTGGTGAAGTAGTCTGTTGCTGTAAAAATCCAGTGATGTTGCCCTGATGAAGATGGGTGTATCTCCCCAATAAAGTCTAACCCTCATTGCTGAAAAGGAGCTTCAACATAGATAAGAACCAAAGGTAGAGGCACAAGTTTTCTTCTTCCTTCAAAAATTTGACACTCATGACATGCAGCGATCTTTTTGTAAATGTCTTTAAACATTGTTTGCCAAAAATATCTAGCTCTTAGGATTTTTTTTGCTATAGCTTTCCAATAATGATGTCCTCCGCAATCAAATTTATGGAATTCTTCAATAATCTTTTCAGCCTCTTCTTCAAGTAGACAATTCAGCAAAATTCCTCCTGCATATTTCCAAAACAGATTTCTTTCATAAACAAAATATCACAATGATTTCAGCTTTAAAAACCTTGCTTTGGACTTTGATAGATCAGCGAGAGCTTTATTATGATGTAGAATGAAAACCACATCCTCATACCACTATGAAGTAAGAAATTTCTCATCAATTTGGACCAATTCTTCTTCATTTTCAGAAATTTCATAAATTTCTGCATTTAGATTTATGTCAAGACAATCCAGATTTGACTGAGTCATTAGTTTTTCCATGTCTTGTCCCCTCACCAACTTCGTTGGTCTGATTTGTATATCATATTCCAGCAATTTTGCAATCCATTTTCCCCTCTTGCCATCCGGATCTGCTTGAGTTAGAATGTCTTTTACCATAGCACTTGGAACATATGCTATGATGTGCGAATGCAAAAGATAAATTCTGAAATATTTTATAGCTTTCACCAAGCCATAGACCTGCTTCTCTAGAATATTATGCTTCATTTCAGCATTTGCTAATGGCCTACTAAAGAAAGAAATAGGTTGTTCAATACCTTTCTTTCCTTTTTGTAGAAAAACTCCAGCGATTGTGTTTTCGGAATCAAATGTATAAAGTAGAAATTCTTAGGAAAAATCCGGACTGATGAGTACCGGTGCTTGTGTGAGTGCCCTTTTAATTTCTTCAAAAGATTTCCTTGCTTCAGCTATCCATTTAATGTCAACTCCTTTCTTCAACATCCTTGTTATATCTTTGACAATCTCAACAAAGTTAGGAATGAAACGCCTAACAAAATTCACTTTCCCAAGAAAAGATTGAATATCTTTCCTACTTCTTGGAAAATCTACCTTTTGAATTGCATTAAATCTATTAGGATCAATCCTAATTCCTTCTTCAGAAATAATCTGACCAAGTATTTTTCCTGATGTTAAAGTAAAGATGTTTTTAGTAGGATTAAGAGAGATACCAAACCTTCTACATTTCAGCATAATTTTTTCTAGGTGTTTCAAATGATCTTCTTCTTTCTTTGAATAAATTGTGATATCATCAAGATAAAAAACTATCGACTTATCCTTTTCTTCAGAAAAATCAATGTCCATTGTTATTTGGAAAGTGGCTCCCACATTCATGAGACCAAAGGGAATTTTAGCGCACATGAATGTACCCCATGGTGTTGTGAAGGTTGTTCTTTCTTGATCATCTACATGGACAAGAATATGACTGTAACCTGAAAAACCATCAAGCATAGACATCCTTTGTGAACCAACAATATTTTGAAAAATTAAATCCATCTTAGGAAGAGCACAGTTATCCTTTAGTGAAGCCTTATTCAAATTTTTGAAGTCAATACAAATTCTGATTTCTCTACTCTTCTTTCTTAACAAAACTAAGTTTGCAAGCCAATTTGAAAATTTGATTGGAAAAATTATCTTTGCATCAAAGAGTTTCTTAACCTCCTTTCAATCAATGGCATGAGAAGAGGATTAATTCTCCTTAATTTCTACTTGAAAGGCTTCTCATTTTCCTTGATAGGAATAGTATGTTGAATAATGGAAGGATCATATTGCTTCAAATCAGCATAACTCCAAGAAAAAACATCCAAAAAACTTCTCATCATCTCAATATGTTTGAATTTTAGTTATCATTTTAGGCAAAGCTAATGTACCAAGATTACAACTATCTACTTCCTCTTCATCAGCTTACAATTTTGGTGCTTTAAACACATCATTTTGATCAAAAAGTTTCTCAAGAGGAATAATACCTTTTGGTATTGAATTATTCTTCAATTTCAAAGAATTATAATTTTCTTTAGGCTCAACAAGCATATTTTGCTGATCTACATGTATATTTTCAAATTCCTCTTTTAGCTCAATAAAATTCTTTACCTGTTTACCATCTTCAAAAACTTGTCAATTTATGATATTGTCCGGTATAGCTAGCATATGACGAACTTCAATCTCATATTTTTCATTTGAAAGCATAGGAATAATGAAAAGACTTGCAGAAACAATAAGGGAATCAACAATAGAATTCTGATCTCTAGTTTTGACTATGAAGGAATAAGACTGAAAGTTTTCCAACAAGTCTAAAACTAAATTTCTATAAGCCCTCATTCTTACATCCTTCATTTGATAGACACCTTCAACTTTTCTAATAACAAATTCAAAATCTCCAAAAACAGAAATATTTCAAGCCTTCATGTTTTTCAAAACATCTAGTCCCAAAATCAAAGATTCATATTCAGCCATGTTGTTTTTGCAATCAAAATTCAGTTTGTAAGAGTAAACTTACTCTCATAATTTGGATTTGTAATCCAAATCCCTGCTGCTACCCCTTCTTTTTCTGTTGATCCATCAAAGTACAATGACCACCATTTTCTGCATGCTGATTTTATGAGTGCTGATTTTCTGAATGCTGATTTTCTGCTCTTATTACTTCCTCAACACTATCAGCAGATTCATTGAAAATAATGGCAGATCCAAGTTTAGAATCAAAATCATAAATAGGAAAATTCTGAGGCTTATCTTTTCTACTTACCATGTAAGCAATTCTAGTCTCCTGATACAATCTCCTTTGTTCACCAAAAACTGGAATAGTAGCGTATGTAAGATCCATCTGCATTATGACTTTGATTTTCGCTGCCCATGATCTTGACAATAGAATACCAAAATTTGGAGGAACATCAGCCACAAAAATATCCATAACAAGTGTGTTTGCTGGAATTTGCATGAGGCCAACAACAACATCCATGATTAGACCAATACATTAATTCCTCTTAGAATCAAAAGAAAACAAATCCTTATACAGTCTTGTGATTCGAAAATCCATTCTCTCCATGATAACCATTTTCATCCTCACCTCCTATTTAGTCTATCTCCATGTCTGGCTGCTGCAATTTATTAGACTGCCTAGTCAAGGGTTTTCTAGGCTTAAAGACAAACTCTGACACCTCATCCTCAAAGTCTAATTTTTTTGGATATTTTTAATTTCTTTGATTTGCCACCTGTATCTAGATCTATGAAATCTGCTTGAACCAGTCTTCAATGTAAATAGCTTGTAATATGTCATTCAAGTCACCTCTTAATTACAAATTTTCGTTTGTGACCACAACCTTACCCTTCTCCTTTGATCTTTGACTCCTAGTCAACTTCTTCTGAGCTGTTTTACTAGTTGACTGTTCCTGAATTGTCTTTTTGACCCGAGTTATCTTCTTCTGTGCAGATTGAGGAGTCCTTTGGTTATTCAGCGATGTATTTATCATAGGTTCCTTAACTTGTTTCCTGGGCTTAAGCTTGAAAACCTCCTTGATTTTGATTCTGAAGGTTTAGTCGTCTTTGAAGAAGATGTTTCTTTGAATTGAGGGCTAGCACCTATTCCTTCAACCCCTATTCCACTCAAAAAGAGAAATGTAGATCATTCTCTTTTCACTTTCTGAAGCTCATGCAAAACTATTAACTTGACTAGACCATGATGAAATAAAGAGGTTTCACATGCCTGAGTTTTCTTCTGTACTTTGTCTTCCATCTTGGCTAGAATTCGAAATAGAAAGAAAGGTAATTCTAGGGAGATTATTCTTGTGAAATGAAATAAGAGCTTGAAGTGGTAAGCGTACACCTTATTGTATATCCCTTCGCAACTGAATTATCTCTGGATGTTGTAGAGAAGATTAGCAAATGCATCCTTGACATAATTTCGTGGCATAGCTTTGTTCAAATCGGTATCTATAAACTCTGGTTTCAAAAATATTTTGCAGGGTTCCATTTCAAACTTAAAATTCTTAACCCATCTCTCCTCCCCTCTTGGAATTTCTGTGACTGCTGATATAACTTCAGGAGAAATTGGTAAATTGAGAAAATCAACCTTTGTGTTTGACCGTGTGAAATTTGTAGCAAATTCTTTGGTAACCTGATTATGCCCTCCTTGAAGCTTTCAACAGAAACAACAAGGGAATCATAAATTGTCAATATCATAAATTGAGGTCTCTACTCTTCTTTCAACAGAAACAGCAAGGGAATCATAAATTGTCAATATCATAAATTGAGGTCTCTACTCTTCTTTCTTAACAAAACTAAGTTTGCAAGCCAATTTGAAAATTTGATTGGAACAATTATCTTTGCATGAAAGAGTTTCTTAACCTCCTTTCAATCAATGGCATGACAAGATGATTAATTCTCCTTAATTTCTACTTGAAAGGCTTCTCATTTTCCTTGATAGGAATAGTATGATGAATAATGGAAGGATCATATTGCTTCAAATCAGCATAACTCCAAGAAAAAACATCCAAAAAACTTCTCATCATCTCAATATCTTTGAATTTTAGTTATCATTTTAGGCAAAGCTAATGTACCAAGATTACAACTATCTACTTCCTCTTCATCATCTTACAATTTTGGTGCTTTAAACACATCATTTTGATCAAAAAGTTTCTCAAGAGGAATAATACCTTTTGGTATTGAATTATTCTTCAATTTCAAAGCATCATAATTTTCTTTAGGCTCAACAAGCATATTTTGCTGATCTACATGTATATTTTCAAATTCCTCTTTCAGCTCAATAAAATTCTTTACCTGTTTACCATCTTCAAAAACTTGTCAATTTATGATATTGTCCGGTATTTGAAAGCATAGGAATAATGAAAATACTTGCAAAAACAACAAGGGAATCAACAATAGAATTATGATCTCTAGTTTTGACTATGAAGGAATAAGACTGAAAGTTTTCCAACAAGTCTAAAACTAAATTTCTATAAGCCCTCATTCTTACATCCTTCATTTTATAGACACCTTCAACTTGTCTAATAACAAATTCAAAATCTCCAAAAACAGAAATATTTCAGGCCTTCATCTTTTTCAAAACATCTAGACCCAAAATCAAAGATTCATATTCAGCCATGTTGTTTTTGCAATCAAAATTCAATTTGTAAGAGTAAAACTTACTCTCATAATTTGGATTTGTAATCCAAATCCCTTCTGCTACCCCTTCTTTTTCTGTTGATCGATCAAAGTACAATGACCACCATTTTCTGCATGCTGATTTTCTAAGTGCTGATTTTCTGAATGCTGATTTTCTGCTCTTATTACGTCCTCAACACTATCAGCAAATTCATTGAAAATAATGGCAGATCCAAGTTTAGTATCAAAAGCATAAATAGGAAAATTCTGAGGCTTATCTTTTCTACTTACCATGTAAGCAATTCTAGTCTCCCGATACAATCTCCTTTGTTCACCAAAAACTGGAATAGTAGCGTATGTAAGATCCATCTGCATTATGACTTTGATTTTCGCTGCCCATGATCTTGACAATAGAATACCAAAATTTGGAGGAAAATCAGCCACAAAAATATCCATAACAAGTGTGTTTGCTGGAATTTGCGTGAGGCCAACAGCAACATCCATGATTAGACCAATACATTGAACCCTCTTAGAATCAAAAGAAAAAAAATCCTTATACGGTCTTGTGATTCGAAAATCCATTCTCTCCATGATAACCTTGGGCATGAGGTTATGAGAAGCTCCTGAATCTATCATAGAATTATGCAAAGTCATATCATGAATACTAATTCTTACATAAAAATGAGGAAACTCTTAATTTTGATCATCTTCTAACCTTGGACCCAAATATATAGTAGGATTGTCTTCTTGGACATTTAAGGTATCAACAGCCCCTGGTTATGAATTCAACATCTTAACTATATTGCTTCTATATTTATTCACCTTGAGAATCTCACTGAAAGGGACTGATATTTTAATCTTTGAAATTTCATTCTCAAGGTTGAAAACAGAAACAGATTTTTTAGCATCTTTGACAAGAGGAGGAAGTTGAATGTCTTTCTTACCAAGTGGAGTATCCTTTTTACCTTCAACCATCTTTGGGGTATCATTCTTAGCTTTAGCAACCTTTGGAGCATCTCTCTTGGGCTGCGCTTTTCTTGCAATGATAGGCACATTTTTATTTCTGAGATTATATTGCTTTTGCATCTCGAAAATAACATGTTGACACCCTTTAAAATAATTTGATGGTTCATCTCCTTGATTAGCCAAATCTGACTCATGATGCCCTTCTTTAGTCAAGAATATTCCTGACATTTCTTCATCAAGACAATGGATGGATTCTTCAGGAATCTCAGGCTCATCTTCTTCATCTACCAAATTTTGCTGAAAAGGAGGTCTCACTGGAGGGTCAGCTTGCTGATTTTTATTCTCTCTTGGCCTTTGCTGATTTTGAGGTCTCCTAAATTGTGGATTTCTGAATTGAGGTTCATGTTGCACATGAGGAGAAAAAGTGTTACCAAGAGCTAACCTATCCATCAATTTCTCCATAGTTTTAATCATTGAATCAAATTTGTCTTCAGAAGTTTAGGTGGATGGTTTCTCTTCTTCTTTCAATTTAGTTTTTCCCATTTTTGACTTTTTAGCAGCTATCATGTTTACCTCAACCTTAAATGCATCACTCTGCATTTCAACAAGTGTAGGTGATTCTCTTTCCCTCAACAGGATAGTAAATTCATAGTCAAATACTTTAAAATATCTCATTTGTGCTAAGGCTTCCGAAGGTTTCAAATGGGCTGGAATTGAGTCAAAAAATTTATTGAATATTTTTGAAAAGTTTTAGACGGATTCATCAACTACCCTCCTAAGGCTGTTGTATTCAGTGAGTTCTTGGACTGGATTGGTTCTATTACCCCATTTTCTTAAGAATTTTTCTTCAAAATCATTCCAAGTTCTAATGCTACCTGGTGCAAGGGCCTTAAACCATTTTCTAACTTCACCAATAAAACTGTGAAAATCACCTTAACTTCACATCTTCATCATCGGCTTCTTCACTGTCTATAAAATCATTAAATCTGTCCACAAATTCTTCTACTGAAATTTCCTCATCACTACCCCAAGTAGGAATCCTAGCAGCATATTTACTAGGAAGGTTATGCAAAACAACAGGAAGTACAAGTGGTGCATGCCTAGTAGGAGTATCCATGACTGGAGGATGAATAGTAGTTGTAGGAGGGGCAGAAAAAGAAGATGAAGGACTGATATGAGGAGGACTGCTTGGTTTTTGTAAGCCATTGACAATAGAACTCCAATTTGGAAGGTGTAAATCAGCTTTAGATTTCAGCAAGACTTCAAAAGGATCAGTTTCTTTGAGTTTATCTAAAGAATAATTTTCTAGTAGTAGTTCAGAGGCAACATCTTCCCAAAACTCTTCCCTGTATTCTTGTGTCACTAAGGCTGAAGTGTCAATTCCTCTTTTTTGCAAGTCTAAGATAACATCAATGAGTTCTTTTTCACTTTCTGATCTAAACAAAACTTCATGAATCTTGTCATCAACTTTCTTATCTTGAGGACTTCTTAATATTTCATAGGACAAACATTTAGAATGAGATGGAGTACCTGATATTTCTGAAATTCTTTGGCTTTTTCAAATAGTGTTTGGATTGTACCCATCAGTAGGTGGATTGGGATCAGGATTTCTCCCTATATATCTCCTTCTCGAAGCCACCTTTAAACTTTGAAAAATTTATGGAGTCACCAAGGTAGATTGCAGCATCGAAAAAATTTCTAAGCTCCTGCTACCTTCAGAAGTTCAGCTTCTTGATTTCGGGAATGAATAATCTTCAGGCTCCCGGCAGACGCACTAAAATGTTATCACCAAAATAGTTCCTGATCAGCTGCTGGTCAGGATACCTCAGTGTAACTATTTCAAACCAGACTTTTAGTTCAGGCTTAGCCTCCTCAACCTGAGAGGGCTCTCTCAATAGGTTTATGATTTTTAAATAAGGATTAGAGGGCTAACTCTAAGAGTAAAATGGATAAAAATGAATAATTGGTTGTACTACTAATCTAAAAACATCCATTGGGCTTATGGAGTGAAATGTGTTTTCCCAAAACATGAATATCAACTTCATATGGAAGTCAAGGCATTTCAGGGTTTAGATGCATCAAAAGAACAGTGGGACTGAAAATAAACACAGCTCATGAACATATGAAGGAAGTTAGAGCACCTTCAGTGAATTGTAAGTAACATACATTCATGCCACTGCAAGTAATTGAACGAGGAAAAACATAAGAATATCAAACATCAATAACCCTTTCTAAATCCTGAGTGATGAAACCAATATGTCTGTATCAATAAAAACAACACAATATTTTTCTACAACAAAAAAGTATGCTTGTTAATGAAAATTGCCAACCCTATGCAATTCGACTTCTTATCTCTTATAGATTCATCATTACATTTATTGGATTCTCTCCACACACTTGAGTGAATTCAAATTTTCTAGCATGACACCTATCAACTTTAAAAAAAAACTTTAATTATATCTAAAAGCTAAACTGTTTGTTCTAGAGTCCTAACACAACTAGGATTAAAACTCTTTATTATAACTTAAAAACCTTAACTAAGCATTAAATATTCTATCTGACAACTGCTCCTCCTAAAATTCGACGTTTATGATGTCCATCTCCTTGATGTTAAACTGTAATGATTTGCTTCTTATCTGCCCTGAAAGATAGGAACATGCTCCCTCCAAAATAGCTATAATGCTTCATTTATGTTTCTTGAAACCATGTGCTGACCAAATTGTGCTAAAAAACATGTGGAAATGTCTTATTAAACTCATTTCACTTCATGCTTCCAGCTATGCCCAAAAAAAAACTTTGAAGAAGTGCCAAAAACTGTTAACATTACTGTGCTACAAAACTGTCTGTTGTTTTCATAGCGCAGAACTTCACCTTTGAAAAACCTTAATTGGAATCTTCAATTTCCTTTTTGCTATTGGATCTTCACTTATGGTCATTATACATCCTTCAGCACCATAAAGGTTTAATAAACATACCCTTTCACCCTTTGAACAATTTCAAAATAAATCAAACTACATCCTATAGCTGTTTCGTAGCGCGCTACAAAACTGTTGTGTCTATCTTTTAATAGCTTGTTTCCACAATTTAAAGCTTCAAAACTTTACTGTCATCCTTCCAGTTATATGTTCTTTCATAATCAATAAAAACCAACTCTGAGCTGCATCAAAAATAAAATCTTTCCACATAACCTCAAAAAAGTGTTAGGAGATGTCACTTACTATTTACACTCATTTTGGTTGTGGTTGATCTTCAGGCTTCGCTAGCTGTATCTCAAGGTCTTCAACCATCCTTTTAAGCCTTCTATTATTTTCTCTTAGTTTCGTATTAACCATCCTTATGAACTTTGCTTCCTTTCTTGCAGAGACAGTCCATATGAAGAATTGATCCTGACTGCTGATTGACTCACTGTTTGAAACCTTTTCTACCTCCCACAGGCCTTTCAACCTCTCAAAGTTTGACCTTTCTACACCATGCATTCTCACTTTATTCCTCAATTTATCAATCTCAATGTTTTCAAGTTTGAGTTTTTCTTTAACCTCCTCATAACTACTCCTTTCTCTCTGAGTATTAAAAACTCTATTTCTTTCTTCTTCAAGTATTTGAGATGATGTATTAATGGGTTCTTCAAAACCATTTTCATCCTCACCTCCTATTTAGTCTATCTCCATGTCTGGATGCTGCAATTTATTAGACTGCCTAGTCAAGGGTTTTCTAGGCTTAAAGACAAACTCTGACACCTAATCCTCAAAGTCTAATTTTTTTGGATGTTTTCAATTTCTTTGATTTTCCACCTGTATCTAGATCTATGAACTTTGCTTGAACCAGGGGAGACTCTTCAATGTAAATAGCTTGTAATATGTCATTCAAGTCACCTCTTAATTGCAAATTTTCATTTGTGACCACAGCCTTACCATTCTCCTTTGATCTTTGACTCCTAGTCAGATTCTTCTGAGTTGTTTTACTAGTTGACTGTTCCTGAATTGTCTTTTTGACCTGAGTTCTATTCTTCTGTGCAGATTGAGGAGTCCTTTGGATATTCAGCGATGTATTTATCATAGGTTCCTTAACTTGTTTCCTGGGCTTAAGCTTGAAAAACCTCCTTGATTTTGATTCTGAAGGTTCAGGAGTCTTTGAAGAAGATGTTTCTTTGAATTGAGGGCTAGCACCTATTCCTTCAACCCCTATTCCACTCAAAAAGAGAAATGTAGATCATTCTCTTTTCACTTTCTGAAGCTCATGCGAAACTATTAACTTGACTAGACCATGATGAAATAAAGAGGTTTCACATGCCTGAGTTTTCATCTATACTTTGTCTGCCATCTTGGCTAAACTTCAAAATAGAAAGAAAGGTAAGTATAGGGAGATTATTCTTGTGAAATGAAATAAGAGCTTGAAGTGGTAAGCGTACACCTTATTGTATATCCCTTCGCAACTGAAGTATCTCTGGATGTTGTAGAGAATATTCGCAAATGCATCCTTGACATAACTTCGTGGCACAGCTTTGTTCAAATCGGTATCTATAAAATCTGGTTTCAAAAATATTTTGCAGGGTTCCATTTCAAACATAAAATTCTTAAGCCATCTCTCCTCCCCTCTTGGAATTTTTGTGACTGCTGATATAACTTCAGGAGAAATTGGTAAATTGAGAAAATCAACCTTTGTGTTTGACCCTGTGAAATTGGTAGCAAATTCTTTGGTAACCTGATTATGCCCTCCTTGAAGCTTTCAACAGAACCTCCAACACACTACCTGCTTGAAGGCTTCTTCAACAAATTTATCTCTTGTGAGGGTTTCTAAACCTTCAGGTTCCGTCCTCAGGTAGTGACAGGACCGATGATGTCTTTTTTCTTCTGTCATCTTCTTCCTGAAAACCCCGTGTCTTCCGAAAATCTGTAATCAACTTCCTTTTTGGATGAACTGGCTCACTTGAAAATTGGGTTCAGCCTTGCTTGATTTAAAATTCTGCCTCACTTGATTGGAAATCTATCCTCGCTTGAAAATTTTAAAGAGAGCTCTGGTTTCTCATCATGAGCTTCTCTTTCAACAATAGATATGCATGCATTGTTTTCCTTGCATGAGATAAAATCAATGATAACCAATCCCCTTTTCAAATTTGCAAAGGACCAATGACAAATGACTGATAATGAATCTTATAATGATTTCATACCTACTTTGGATGGTTGCATGCGTGAAGGAGGATTCGTGGACTGACACCATAATCATGAAAATTTAACCCCAATTTGATGGATGTGACAGCTAACCCGAAAATTACGAAACCTCGATTTCATAGCGCTGGTAGTGTGATTTTGGGATTTTGCGCTACGAAGAGACCAACGTTTTCGTAGTGAAAAATAAATTTTTACGCTGAGTGTGCTAGGAAAATGTGGTTTCGTGGCTTATTCGATTTTTTTTTAAAAAGACTTAAAATATGGTTTTCAAAACGTGGCATGAGACTTCTAAGGAGTAAAGAAAGGTTTATGAACTTCATTTGGTGATTAAATGAGACTTGTAACCTATGACATAGACCCTATAAAACATAAAAATGACTCAAACCCTATCTAATACTATGACATAGGAACAAGTATGAACTGAATGAATTTAGATAATTTTAATAGTGATAACACTAGCTATGGCAGGAGCCAGCACAATAACGAGTATAGGAAATACTCAACTCTCACATTTCAATGGGAAGAACTATGACTATTGGGAAATCACAATGAGAGCCCTGTTTTCCTCTCAAGATTTATGGGAGCTATTTGAAGATGGTTTAGAAGGAGCAGTAGATGAAAAATCATATAATGCCTTAACACAGACATAGAAGGATTTGTTGAAGAGTAATATAAAGAAGGACTCAAAAGTCGTTTTCTATCTCTATCGAGCGGTGCATGAAAGTGTATTTCCAAGGATTATAACAGTAAAGAGGTCCAAGGTTGCATGGGATACCCTCGAGAAAATCTACCAAGGTATGTATAAGGTAAATACAACAAAGCTTCAATTAATGAGAAGGGATTTTGAAGTCATTTGCATGAAATATTCTGACACAGTAGACTCATTCTTCATAGTGTTGATTGGGTTGGTCACCCAAATGAGATCTCATGGAGAGACCATAGAAAAAAGAATAATAGTGGAGAAATTATTAAGAAGCTTACCCTCAATATTTGATGTGATAGTCACAACCATTGAACAAACAAAGGATCTCTCAAAGTTTACTGTTGATGAGCTACATACATCATTGATCACACATGAACAAAGATTCGGCATAACAACAAATTCATATTTGGAACATTCCTTCAAGACAAAAATTTCATTTGGAAAAGAAAGAGGTCAAGGAAGAGGAAACTACAGAGTTAAAGGAAGAGGCAGAAGCCAAAACAGAGGAGGAAGAAATAGCCCTGCAAATACTAATGGAAGGGGCAGCAACCAAAATCAGAATCAAGGCCAAGGCAAAAACCAACAAGGTGGAAAAAATGAAGCACATGGAAAAAGGTATGATAAATCCCAAGTGCAATGTAATTACTATAAGAAGTATGGCCATTATGCCAATGAATGTAGGAAGAAATAGAGTGACATGGGTAATAGACCCAGTGCTAATTTTACTAAGGAAAATATCAGTCAAGATAATTTGTTTTTAGCATTTAATATGGCTGAAGAGAAAAATGAAGATATATGGTTTCTAGATTCAAGATGTAGTAACCATATGATTCGAAACATTTATATTTTTTCCATGTTAGATGAAAATGTGAAGTCTCAAGTAACATTGGGGACAGACAGTCAGGTCTCTATCATGGGAAAAGGTAGAGTGAGTTTTTTGACAAAGAAAGGAGAAAAGAAATCCATATCAGATGTTTACTATGTGCCTGGTATGAAGTGTAACCTTTTGAGCATTGGACAACTCATTCATAAAGGATACAATGTTTTCTTTGAAGATGATGTATGCACCATCATCAATAAACCACCAATAAAGAAATGCATTGCACAAGTGAAATGACAAGAAACAGAATGTTTCCTCTCAAGATGAGAGAATATTTGAAGAAAGGAGCTGCAATGGTAGCAGTGACACAAGAGACATTCCAAAGAGAAGAAAAAGATGAAAACTAGTTATGGCACTTGACATTTGGACATCTCATCTTTGGAGGTCTGAATTTGTTGCATCGGAAAGGAATGGTAAATGGATTACCATTGATTGAAAAGCCAGATAGCCTATGTGAAGGCTGCATCTTGGGCAAACAACACAGAGAAATATTTCCATCAGGAAAGAGCATAAGGGAAAAATCAACCTTAGAAATAGTCCATTCAGATTTGTGTGGACCAATGAAAACACCATCATTAGCAGGAAACCACTATATGCTAACCTTTATTGATGATTTCACAAGAAAAACATGGGTTTACTTCTTGAAAGTGAAGAGTGAAGTGTTTGATAAATTATGCCACTTTAAGGCTCTTGTATAGAATCAAAGTGGGAAGCATATTAAGGTATTAAGAACAGACAGAGGAGGAGAATATATCTCCAAAGAGTTTTTACGTTTTTCTAGAGAAAATGGGATTCAAAAACAATTTACAGCAAGGTATACACCACAACAAAATGGAGTTGCTGAAAGGAAAAATAGAACCATCATGGACATGGTAAGAAGTATGTTGAAGGAAAGACATTTTCAAAATGAATATTGGGTAGATGTTGTACATTTTGCATCATACGTGCTGAATAGATTCCCAACAAAGAGTGTTATGAACATAGTTCCAGAAGAAGCACGGAGTGGCATATAACAGTTTGTCACCCATATGAGAGTTTTTGGTTGTGTGGCTTATGCACACATTCCAAACCAGCTAAGGAAGAATTTGGACAATAAGGGGGAGAAGTGCATATTTTTTGGATAAAGTGAAGAATCCAAAGCATACAGATTGTATAACCCATTGGCCAAGAATTTTATGACAAGCAGAGATGTGAAATTTATTGAGGAAGAAGCTTGGGATGGAAGCATTGAGAAAATAGTGAATGTAAGAAGTTGTTTGTCTCATGATGATGATGAGGAAAAAATGGCTGAAAGACATCCCTCATTACCAGCACCACCTCCACAAACACAAGGACAGCAAGGGAATCCTCAAGCATGTATGAGAACACCCTTGAGAAGTGATGACACTGTTTCTCCAAGCATATCACAAGGAGAAACTTTGACTGCTTCTATAAGCACAAGTTCAACAAGTAAAAGAGGAACCAGATTTAGAATTTTGAATGAAATCTATGAGCAAAAAGAAGGTATGAACTATTTATTTGCATTATATTTTCATGTAGAAGATCCTGTTCATTTTTGTAGGAATTTACAGGGTAAGTTCTGTAGACCAAGAACCAAAGGTCACCTCTCACAAATAGATCACAAATGAGTACACCAGTATAATCACGTGGTTAAAATCATAAAAGAGGGAAACAGTCCACGCCGTGAGCGAACACGTCCACTTCAGGGAATTTATTAATATAAAAGGAAAAGTTACATATGTTTCTCTCATAAACGGTTACCAGACAGATTACTCTCCATTCTCTTTAAATAGAGATCATGGACCAATCAGGTGCTAAGCCATGGATCAAGTTCCGTTAATACCGAGGTGAGAGATAACCATCGGATCACTACAAATCATGACCATCAGATTATAAGTTACAAATGTACATGGTAAAGAAACACACTTTACGTAACTCTACACTAGACTAAGTTATTCTTAACTATTTCATATGTGTCGAAATATCCTAACAAGCTGTGAAATATAAGAAATGGATAGATGCTATGGATGAAGAGATAAATTCCATAGAGAAAAATAAGACATGGAAATCAGTTGATCTCCCAGAAGGTAAGGAAGTTATTGGGGCGAAATGGGTTTATAAAACCAAAAGAAATGCTGAAGGTAAGATTGAAACTCAGAAGGCCAAACTTGTTGTCAAAGGCTACAAACAACAACAAGGAAGAGACTAAGAGGAAACTATTGCACCAGTTGCAAGAATGGAAATAGTAAGAGCAGTGTTGTCCATAGCAGCACAACACAAGTGGAAAGTTTACCAAATGGATGTGAAATCAACATTCCTGAATGGAGTATTGATGGAAGAGGTTTATGTTGAACAACCTCTGGGATATGAGAAAGTAGGCCAAGAGCACAAGGTATGGAGATTGAAGAAAGCTCTATATGGGTTGAAACAAGCACCAAGAGCATGGTACAGTAGGATAGATGCCTATCTACTAGAAAATGGGCTTGAGAAATGTGAAGGAGAACCCACATTATACATCAAAGAAATATATGGTAAGATGCTAATTTTTGTTTTGTATGTTGATGATGTTATATTCACAGGTAATGATTCTTACCTCATTGAGAATTTTAAAATAGTCATGAAGGATGAATTTGAAATGACTGATATGAGATTGCTGAGATACTTCTTAGGAATAGAAGTAGATCAAAATGAGAATACGATTTTTATTTCTCAAGCTAAATATGTGAAAGAATTTTTGGAAATATTTAATATGCAGGATTGAAAAGCATCAATTACTCCTACAGTGATGGGATTGAGATTAAGCAAAGAAGACAACAACAAGGATTTTGATCCAAGTTTGTATAAGAGCATAGTTCGCAGCCTCATGTATTTCACTGCAACTAGGCCCAATATTATGCATGTTGTAAGTTTAATTTCTGGATTTATGGAAAGGCCAAAGGAGGCACATTGGCAAGCAGCAAAAATAATTTTGATGTATGTGAAGGGAAGAAAGAGGTATGGAATTTTATACACCAATTTAGAAAATTTTGAATTAATTGGATATACTGTCAGTGATTGGGCTGGAAGTATAGATGATAGGAAAAGCACCTCTGGATATGTTTTTCATATGGGATTAGGAGCCATTTCACGGGCATCTAAGAAACAACCAATTGTGGCTTTATCAATAGCAGAGGTAGAGTATGTGGCAGCTACAAAAACTGCATGTCAAGCAGTATGGATGAGGAGAATGTTGAGAAGTTTGTGTCATGAATAGGTAAAAGGCACAACAATTTACTGTGATAATAGCTCAGAAATAGCATTATCAAAGAATTCAGTGTTTCACAAAAGAATGAAACACATTGATGCCAAGTATGACTACATCAGAGAGCTACTGAGCAATGGAGAAATTGTTTTGCAACATTGCAGAACAAAAGAGCAGTTTGATGATATTTTAACAAAACCCTTGGGGCAGAAGAGTTTCAATTATTTGAGAAAATGTTTGGGTATGCAATAGAATGCAACAATTGAAATTAAGGGGGAGTGTTGGAAATATTAATTCCAACTGCGACTGGAAACCTGTGCAGGAGGATAGAAATTTATTTTGATTGAAATTCAAAGGGTGCAGCAATTTCAATTCTTATTTTTGCTTGATCCTCACTCAAGCCACGCATTCAAATTCTGAGTTTAAACCTACAAATTCAAGTTTTTTGGTTATGGTCGTAGCCCTTTCTTGTCGTGTAGAATCGTGGTTTTTTAACCACGCCATACGACAATTAAAACTCGGTCCTATGCACCATAAACTCCACCAACCATATTTTTTACCGTGTGTTGATTTAATTTGAATGAAATCATTTCAACCCGCGTGGAACCCACCTCCACCGAGTCAACAACCAATGTCCAATAGCGTACCATTTTCAAATTCTGAAGCATAGTCAGCCACCATAAAATTGGATGCGATAAAATTTAAATGATTTTTGAATCGAGTTTTCAAATCCACCACCGTGTGTACCCTCCAACCAATGAGAGCAAGATCTCAAATTTTGGTGCACAGTCATCCGGCTCATGAATGGATGTGATAGTTTAATAAGAAGGGTTTTGTTCGAAGTCTTAAAATCCACTAAAAGAGATTTTTCATAAAGTTTGTAAAGCCCAATTTTAATGTTTTATTTATGCCACGATGATATGAGATTTTTTTATAAAGTTTCTTTTTTTGACTTTTGGATTATATATATAAGTTTTGTAATATATATTATAAACATATATATGTTTATAATATATATAAAGATAGAAATGTGTAAATTAGTAAGCCCAAAGGCTGAAAATCCGTGACTGTGTAATTAAAAAAAAAGGAGACAGAGAGAAGAAACAAAGTATTTGTAGCACTACGTTTGTAGCAGTCAATAGAAATAAATTTGCATTGTAATCCAGAACATTTGCAGTTATGAAGAATACCTTCATATTGTAACAGTTTTTTTTTTAATGAAATAGAAGTGTTTTTAATCCATCTTTGTCCATTTGTTTTTTTTGCAATCTATGTGTTCAGAAGAGGAATTTTTATTTTCCTCTGTGTTTTTGGAATATTCAGAAATTCCAATACACATATATCAGTTTGAAAATCACTAGGAAATTCCTTCCACAATGAAAGAAGGAGAGTTATATTTTGCATCTCCATAACTGAGACGGGACCAATAGCAGAGTCCCCTCAAAGATTTGCAAATGTGTGAATGACTGTAACTAGGATGAGACCAATACAATACAGAGTCAAAGATTTGCGAATGTGTGAATGACTCCAACCAGAATAGTAGCCAATTTATATATAGTTCACTTATGAAGCTATTTCCGAATGTGTAAATGACTCCAACCAGAATAGTACCAAATTTATATATAGTCCACTTATGAAAGGTGCAACTCATTGACATAAAATACGGCAAGTTGGTTTTTAGCATTATCTGAGGGGGAAAAGACAATACAATATTATAAAATAAATGAATAATTATTTTATAGTATTTTATTCTATTATAAAATAAATGAATTTCATTTAATATTAGTTTTTTTTTTTCCTTGTATGGGATTTTTCTAATTTTTTGTATTTTTTATTGGGTTTTTATAATTTGGAAAATGGACAAAAATATAAATAATTTTTTAAATGCATTAAAATTGTTTTAAGTAAACAAATTTTGTGATATTAAAAGCTTATTATTATTGAAGATTATTAGATAATAAAGCTAAAAATTGGTTTGTAATATTAAATATTTATTATTTTATTTGGGAAATTTATTAAAATTGTCAAAATATTATTTGTGAAAATGATATGGAGAGAAAAAAGTTCATTGTTTGATATGGTATTCCATTTTTACTTTGTTAGAGAGGTTTTAAAGTTTTTTATTTTCACTTATATTTATAATTGATTATTTGATAAATGATAATTTTTTTTATTTACTTTTAATATAGCATAGTAAGTATAATCTAGGTTGGGATCACAACTATACATAGAGTTATATTATGATTTTCATCCATATTTAGCTTATTTTTGCAAGATCATGTTATTTGTCTTTATGGAGTACCTAGAATTATTGAAATTTATTTTGATTCTTCTCATGATGGCTCACAAAAAATGAAAAATGTAAATATTTTATGTGGGATGCAGGAAGGAACTCGAGACACCCCTACCAACCTAGGCCTAAGAAAATATTTTGGGACAAGCATTCAAGTCGAATATCATGGATTTTCTATTTTAGACTTGCATGGTAAAGTCAAGACCCATATGTATGTTAATCCTAAGAAAATTAGTAGCTTACTGCTTTTGGAAACACAATATGAGGATTTTTGGTTTTTGGCTAACATAAATGGAAAGAATTATGGGTTGACATTAGTCTTCATCATCATATCATTTCTAGATATCAAAGGCAGGGTTCAAAGAAGAAGTGTTTGATTTCATAGGTGCTTCTCAACATGTGAAAGCTCCTCCAATGTAAATGTTATGAAACCAACTCCAAAAATAGAAGAAAAGATATATCAATGCCTTAGAAATAAGCCACTTCGAGGGGGAAACCTCCAATACATTACATGAATGAAAAATTCTTGGATTATACAAATGAAAAAACCTCCTTTCTATATATAAGACTCCATGGTGCCACAATGTAATCCTAGCCAACCTAACAATAATAATTTAAGGGCACAATAATAAAAATATGGGGGTTACAGGGGTACAAAAATAACAATAAGGGAGTTACACTAACAACAATAAGGGAATATACTAGTAATATAGGGACCTAACTTGCTCCTCTCCTTCAAAAAAGTGTTCTCCTCAACGCTTGAGTAGCTCCAGGTGCTTTTTTATGAAATTATCATCCTCTCATGTAGAATATTCAATGGGTAATTTCTTCCATTTGATGAGATACTCTTAAATTGATCTATTTCGTAGTTGTCGAGTTCTTGTTTCTGTGACTGCTTCAGGTTCCAATATGGTTTTTCCTTCCTCATCAAGTTCTGGCAATATTGTTTGAACTGGAATTTTTCCCCCTATAACCTTTTTTAAGCATGAAACATGGAAAACTAGATGCACTCGTGAAGAAGCAGCAAGCTCCAATTTGTATTCCATCATACCAATATTTTGCAAAAACTTGTAAGGACCATAATACTTTGGCGATAATTTATTATCCTTCTCAGATTTATTGAGGGATGTTTTTTTATATGGTTGTAGCCGTAAAAATACCCAGTCTCCCACATCAAAAATTCTCTCACTGCGATGTTGATCTGCCTGTGGTTTCATTCGATTTTGTGCCAAATTTTGGTTATCCTTTAAGAGTTGGAGAACTTCTTCTTGATGATCCATGTGATCCTGCACTGCTTGAGCCCTAGCATTTTCCCCTAAAGAAGATGTGATGGATGGTGGATGATATCAATAAAGTGCCATAAATGGTGTCATTTTTGCTGTAGTATGGAAGGAAGAGTCATACCACCTTTCAGCTAGAGGTAACCACTTGACCCATTGTGCTTTCTTATCAGATACAAAAAAATGAAGATATCCTTCCAAACATTTATTCACTATCTCCGTTTGACCATCGGATTGAGGATGATAAGATGAGCTATGAGCTAGTTGAGTACCCAAACAAGAAAAAATTCCATCTAAACATTTCCTGTAAAATTGGGATCTCTGTCACTTACAATAATCTTCGAGTTTCCATGTAGCTTTTGAATTGTTTCCATAAATGCAGTAGAAGTTGTACTTGCTTTAAATGGATGAGATAATGCACAAAAATGTGTATACTTGGTAAGTCTATCAACTACCACCAGGATGAAACTCCTTCCTTTGGACTTAGGTAAACCTGTGATAAAATACATTGAAATATCCTCCCAACATTGACTTGGAATGGATAAAGTTTGTAGAAGATCCGGGGTCTTAATTGCCTCAACTTTATTTTGCTGGAAAACAAAAAATTCCGCCACAAAATTTTGAATATCATATTTAAGACCATCCCAAAAAAATTCTTTCTTCACCCTGTGGTAAGTTTTTAAAAATCCCGAGTCTCCTCCTAAAGGAGAAGTGTGCAATTCAAAAATAATCTTTTGTTTTAGTTCGGAATTCTTGCAAATATATAAGCAATCTTTGTACCATAAGGAATCATTTTTCCAACTAAATGTATCAGATGTACTAGGATCTTCCACCTCTTCATCATTTCCTGAGAGTGCATCTGCAACAACATTTAGCTTCCGTTTTTTGTAGATGATTTCTAAGTCATAACCTAATCTCTTCGTGACCCATTTTTGCTTCTCTTATGAAGATAGTTTTTGTTCCAAAAAGTGTTTAAGACTATCATGATCAATTTTTACCTTGAAGTGTCTTCCCATTAAGTAAGGTGTCCATTTCTTTACTACATGTAGTATTGCCAACATTTCCTTCTCATAATAGCCTTTTGTAAATACTTTCCTTTGATTGAACGACTTTCAAAAGCAATAGGTCTTCCTTCTTGGATTAAAATAGCACCAATACCATTTCCTGAGGCATCACATTCCACAATAAAGGTTTTTGTGAAGTTTGGCGTAGCTAAGACTAGTGCTAGGCACATTTCCTCTTTAAGATGTTCAAAGGCCTTAGTTGCTTCAGGAGTCCATGAAAATGCATCATTCTTCAATAATTTTGTTAGAGGTGCTACTATTCTCCCATAATTATTAACAAACTTGTGATAATACCCTGTTAACCCGAGAAATCTGCACAACTGCTTTATGGTTGTGGGGACTTTCCATTCCTTAATGGCTTTAATTTTGTTAGGGTCTATCTTAACACCCTCATGAGAGACAATATGACCCAAATATTCCACCTCTTAGACTCCGAAGAAACATTTGGATGTTTTTGAATACAATTGTTTCTCCTCCAATAGTTTGAGCACCCTGTCAACATGTTGAACATGATCCTTCCAAGACCTGCTGTAGATTAGTATATCATCAAAAAATACTAGCACAAATTTTCTAAGGGTTTGAAAATGGAATTCATCAAACCTTGAAATGTAGAAGGTGCATTGGTAAGGCCAAAAGGCATGAACAAAAATTCATAATGACCCTTGTGAGTTTGAAATGTTGTTTTCGGAATATGTTCACTCTTCATTCTAATTTGATGATATCCTCAACAAAGATCCAACTTGGTAAAATAAATTGATCCATGTAATTCATCCAATAATTCATCAATCACAGGAATGAGAAATTTATCTTGAATACTGAGCTTATTGATTCCTTATAATCTGGACACATGCACCATGATCCATCTTTTTGGTGCACCAATACTATTAGAGCAGATAAAGAACTTTGACTAGGCTGAATTATACCAACCTCTAACATTTCTGCAATCATACATTTAATTTCGCTCTTTTGGACATAAGGATATCTGTAAGGCCTGATGTTTTGAGGAACACTTGCTAGAATCAAATGAATATCATGATCATGATCACGAATAGGTGGGAGTCCTTTGGGAGTATCAAACACCTTGGAATGATTGTCCAGGACTTTTGGAGATCTGGAGAAATAGATGATTTTGATGTTGGAACTTCCAGTGAGCATAATTGTGCAATTACGCCCCATTGCTCCTTCTTCAGAAGCTTTGTCATGACATTAGAGCTTATTATCTTTCCTGGCTTCCCTAAGATACCTCATAATTCGATTTCCTTTCCTTCCAAAAGAAATTCCAAGAAAATTTCTTGAAAATTAAAAGCTATCGTCCCCGAAGATTGTAACCATTGTACTCCTAGTACAACATCAACACTTCCCATTGGTATGGAAAGCATTGGACTATTCAATACATATTCCCACATGGCTATCTTGATATTATGGAATTTTATAGAGCAATTTATAGTTACTCCATTCGCAACCATCACTTCACATTCTGGTGGTGGGTATATGAAACAATTCAATTCCTTGGCTACCTTACAATGAATAAAATTATGGGTACTACCCGAATCAATCAACACTATTACCTTTTTCTTCTTGATATTTCCTTATATCTTGAGAGTTTGAGGAGTGGTAATTCTTGCCAATGCATTACATGATATGGTTGGACACATTTCTTCTTCTTCTAGGGTTTCTTCCTAGTGTATATCTTCTACTTTTGAAGTTTCTTCTTCATTTTCTTCCTCCTCTTCACAATCTATGTAAAATAATTTCTTCTTAGCACACTTATGACATTTAGTGTATTTTCTCTGACAACTGTAGCAATTTTTTTTTTCTCTTTTTTCATCCAATTGTTGTGGTGTCAACCTTGTAGGTCTTGGAAGTCTAGGAGTAGCAACACTTCCATCTTTATAGATGTGAGTGGTGGGCTTCCTTGTCGCCATAATTTTACATTCAATTTTTCTTGCCAACCTGAATGCCTTCTCCAGTGAATCATGTTCCCAAACGCGAAATTCATGTTGGATGTTATCCTTTAAATTCCCTATTAAGATATCAATATTGTGTTCCTCTGGAATATTAGGTACCGTTATATTCAATTTTTGGAAGTCCTCAATGTGCACTGGCACTAAACCTTTTTGTTTGAGATTTATCAATTGGCTAAAGAAGGTGTTGCTCTTTTTATCCTCATAATGTGCTATCATTTCCTCCATAAAAATTGACCAAGTGACAATTCTTTTACGAGAGAAAAGCCATAGATACCATACAAATGTGTTTTTCTCTAAATTTAAAGTTGAAATGCGTACCTTTAGTGTGTTTTGCACATTATTAAGATCAAAATCTTACTCCATCTGTAGTATCCATGTTACGGGATCCTTGCCATCAAACTTCCTCATATCCATCTTTGGAATATGGTGGTTATTCCATCCAACATTAGAGTTTATGAAATCACAATTAACATTTATTTTGTTTTCATCATGAGTTTCCTCTACTATCTTTTCACCATTAGGAAAAATTTCTTGTATCAACTTTTTCAAACCTTCCATGTCTCCTTTTAGATCATTCTTCATGTTTTCCATGTTGTCTTTCATTTTTTCTTCCATGTCATTCATCTTAGCTTCCATGCTAGCTTCCATGCCATCCGTCTTAGCTTCCACGCCTTTCCTTAAACCATCCATCTTCACTTCTACGCATTTCTTCAAAACTTCCATTTCATTTTTTGTTTCTCTTTGTGAGAGAAAAATTTGGTGCACTTTCTCTTGTAATTTTGATAGATCATGTTGCAATTCTTCATCTTCATGAGTCACAGTAGAGTACTCTGAGGGCCTAATGTATGTTGAATTCTTTTTAGGAGGCATTTAAGAACCCAATACTGAAATATATGCTAAATATACCCTTCGAATCACTTCAAACTAATTTTTTTTTCACTAGACTTCTGGAATTCGAAAAAAAATACACATATTTTTCTTGCTTTTGAGGAGCTAGATATTGAAACTGAATTATCTCTATGATTTTGGATCTTTAATATCTGAAATTTGGCCTTGAGGTAGCCCTCTGAATCCAATTACGAATGCCACAAGTTTGACCTGATTTGGATTCTTGAAGTCAAAGTTGTGTCCAATCTCCTATGATGACCTAGTTATATACTGGTTCTGTAGAGCGAATTTGTACAACTTGCTACATGTCACTCTTTCTTCCTTCGGCTCTACAATTTATAGAAAAGAAACTACAGTGTGTGAACATGCGACCACTTTTGAAAAAATTCCAATATGATGCTCAGAGAGAGAGTTATGAAGATTTTTCCACGATCACCTCTTTGTGATGACATTCGGGAGCCTGACAAAAACCTAACTTCCACAGACCATATCTCCGAATATATTGTGAATCATGCCCTAACATTTTGCAACGATTTTTCTTGGTATTTCAGCTCCGCGCTCTCCAAATTTCATCTTCTCAAACTTCACAGAAAAAATGTTATAACCAACACTCCGCGATGACCTGTTTAGGTTAAATTCAGGAGCTTGGAAAGAGTCCTAACTTCCACAGACTATATCTCTTAAATATTGCAAACCAAGGTCAGAAATTTTGCGAAGATATTCCTCAGGATTTCTACTTGGTACTCTAAAACATTCAGCTTCTGAAACTTCGTAGAAACAAAATTATAGCGAAAATTCCACGATGACCTGTTTGGAGCAGTTAAACCCCAGAATCCAAAGCTCTAATACCAAATGTTATGAAACCAGCTCCAAAAATAGAAGAAAATAGATATCAACACCTTAGAAATAAGCCACTTCGAGGGGGCAACCTCCAATACATTACATGAATGAACAATTCTTGGATTATACAAATGACAAAACCTCCTTTCTATATATAGGAGTCCATGGTGCCACAATGTAATCCTAGTGGGGCCACAATGTAATCCTAGTAGACGTAACAATAATAATTTAAGGGCACAATAATAACAATATGGGGGTTACATGTCCCGGATGCGGGTGTACTAGGAAGCGTATAGTCTGCTGACAGTGAGGTGGATCGGCACGTGGTATACCTCCACCGCCATCCTTCCGCGCTCAAGGCAGGAGTTAATTCAGAAGGCTATCAACGTTAATGCTGCTTTAATGCAGCCAACCTCACCTCGTTTTCTTGACCCTCTCATTGTTATGGCGCCTATTTCGTCGATTCTCTGTGTCGCTCCTTTGCGATCCTGCTGCTCTTAGGTCGACGATGAGCCCTATTTGCACACTAGCACAGGGAAGCGTTGTTCTCTGAGTTGATGCATCAAGCTTTCGACTGGCATTCACATCTCCTTTGGACCTTACTGCAATCATAGCAGCTCCTCTGTTGTTTTCAGGAAGCCTCTGCATTCGTTCACCAGTCCCCTTTCGATTTTTCGCCCTACCCTCTCTGCTCAGCTCAAAATGACTCGACTGCGTCCTCGAATGACTTGCAGGCACGGCTCCTCTCATGGGCAAGTCATTCGGCTGCCTTCGTTTCCCTCTTCCGCCTCTTCATCGGACTCCTCTGACTCCAATGATGGCCATGGTGCTGCAGCCAGGAGGGGTCGGGGTCGTGGTCATGGTCGTGGTCCTACCACCTCTGCGGCGCAAGTCCGACTCTCCTCCAACGCTCACTTTCACACTGCTCAATTTCATTACCCCTGCTCTCTCAACAATCAAGATTTCTTAGCTTCTGTTTCCATCAAGCTTAGAACTAATCCGACTGCTCAGGCCACTGCTCCCTCTGAAATTACTCCAGCATCTCAGGATGAAATTCCGTTTTTCCCCCCTGGGGTTAATATGCAGAGTGCGCAGGGTGCTTTGAACTCTCAGCACGAGCTCCAGCAAGTTGGGCCCAGCGCTCCGTCAGGTGGTGATCTCTCGGGAAAAGCAGGCCCTCCTCCAGTTGAAGATGCTCTCGATCCGTATGCGTGCCTAGTCATGGAAGAAGCACCCTCGCCCACCAATGATGCTTAATCTGGTTCTTACTCGCTAGTTTTGGATCTCAGGTAACAAGAAGGTGCTCAGTCTCCTTCTTTTTCACAGTTTTTTGCAGGCGTATCGTTTTCATGTTCAAATTCTCTCGCTCTCACCTTATCATCGGTTTCCTAGTTACTGTTATTCAAGTAATGTTAACCAAGTTACTGTCCCCAGGATAGTGCTCCAGCGCTATAATGCGCCTGTTTGTAACTTTTGCCATGAGAAGTGCTTGTTTTTGTCTTGTCTGACGAATAGAGTCCCACACTCCAGTCATCATTTCAGACACAAGTATCAGCTGTTTATAGAGACGGATAGGGTCCTGGTCACAAATGTATTATCAGCTAGCAAACAATTGTTTTGGTTTGTCAATGGTTAGCACTGTAATGTAAGAATGCCGCATCTTTGGGCCAGCTATCTTGAGGCCTCAGCCTCTCTGTAATATTTTTGTATCAATATAGAAGTAGACCGATTCAGAAAAAAAAAATATGGGGGTTACATGGGTAAAACAATAACAATAAGGGGGTTACACTAACAACAATAAGGGACTATACCAGTAATATAGGTACCTAACAGTAAAATACATGGAACCCTAAGCCACTAGTGTATTATTTGTAATTACCATGCCTATGCTAAAATGTGGTTTGTCTTAAGTCTTTTCCTCCATTTCCCAGTAGGGTATGTAAATGTTTTTGGTCATTTTTCTCTTTTTTGAGATTTGTTATTTTCTAATGTGCCTTCTCCATCTACGTAGAAATTCATTCAGTCTCCCCACAGGTTAGTGGATCTATTGGTATATTAGTGTGGGTTTTTTTTCATTTCGCTAGGTTTCATATATCCAGCTACTAGTATAATGTTGGTTTTTCTACCTTCCTATTCTAGGGGAAATGAGGTTTTTTCTGAGTTTTTTGCAATCTATTGTTTTTTCGACATCAAAGTTCGTTGTCTAGCTCTAGTGTCGGGGGAGTTGTGGTTTATACATTCCCAAGGTATATCGATTTACATTGACCAATTGGGTCAACATGACCCATCAACATCATTATAGCTGATGGGGTGTTAGTGAGAGATTCCAAACTAGTATGCCACACATAGACACTTAATACTATGAGGTAGATGGTGGTTACCTTGCCAGGACCATGCCATGAACTTGGGATGAGATTAAAATGTTGCAAAGGAATTTTCGGAGGGATAGACAAGCATTTTCAAATTCTAAACTTCTTTATATAGTCTCTCATTGGCTTTTGGACACTAGGCACAGAACAAGATGGAGAATTCAATATATGCACATTTTCACTCTTCACTAGGAGCTCAAGACGGTCCTAGGGCATGTTCTTAAGGAAAAACATGATGACATAAATGATAAGATTTATTTTCTCAATGATATTCAACGGAATCAATGGAGAATGCAGTAAAACCTTGACAAAAATAGACGCTTATATGGCTTATTCATTGTCAACTCAATATTCTCAGACCCCGAGGGATATGACCATATAATCCAACTCTTATAATTCATTTGATTCCTAGAATGACTCTCCTCTTTGACTGGTTCATGCTTCTTTTGTGGATATTTAAAGATGTCAAGTTTTTTGTAGTGCAATATTCTTATTTTTTTATGTAAGAATTCAAATCTATCAAATACCAGTAAACAAATCTAGTGAAAGTGATGTTGGTATAGTTTTGTAAAAGTGTCATGAGTGATGTAATCTTTTTGTTAATATAAAACATTTAGCTCACAAAAAAAAATTGAAATATATTTAAACAATTAAATTTATCATATCGAGAGGTGTTCTATAGTCTAGTATTAGGGAGGTTTTGTCACATAAAATTGCATTAAAAAATAATAAAATAAATTTTACATTATCAAATTACAAAATAGTAATAACAAAAAAAAATTCCATCCATAAATAAAAACAAACTTATATTAAAATAATGTAATTGAAAATATATCTTTTTAAGTTTACATTGTACTATGAGGAAAATGTGTAATTGTTACATTACTTAATATGTAATTGAAAAATGAAATGTAAAAAGAATATCATTGATATTACATGATGTGTTATTATTTCTATTTTTACTTGACATGTAAAATAAAAACATGTATTTAAAACAAAATCATATTAAAAATTTCGTTTTTCTATAAGTAAAATATTTCGATGTCTAAATTAAATAACATAATCCTATAAATCTATATTTAATATTTTATTATATGTTTAACATCTCAAACACACACACATAGAGAGAGAGAGTTCTTTGTTTCCATTAATATATGCTTTCTAGTTCGAGGTAATGGGGAAAATTGTAATTCCGTCAATTTATAATATGGTTTATTGTAACATTATTTGTTTTTGATAAGTTATCATAAGTAGTTAAATATTTTTGAAATGTTAAGGTAGGATATGGATGCAAAAGAATGAAAATTTAAAAAATGTTAGGAATTTTTTTTTTTTTTGTAGGCATCCATGTCAATAAATTGTTAGGTGTTAGATGCTCTAAATAAAGAAGGCAAAATAAAATGTTATGGAAGCAAGAAAGAAAAAAAATATTCATTCTGTTTTAAAATATTTGATTGGCTACTTGTCTAAATGCGCCTATGGAAAAGTTTTTTGTATGGTTGAAATCCCGATTATAAGTTCATATCCTAAAGTTTTAAACCATAGCAATATATCCCCAACATACTTCATTTCATTTCATTTTCCTTAATCATTATTACATTTAAATATACCCCTATCATGTATTTCCCTCATTTCACTTTGTTAGCACTGAAAATGTTAATGGTGTAATCACCATTGTGTCACTGTTCTCAAATTTTTATTGTGTCTTAGTCCATGTCCAAAGTTTGATTCATTTCCAATAAAGGTTAAAAAAGAGTCCCAACATCAAGGTATTTTTAAGTGAATAGGTGCCATAGTGTTTTAGAGTCCTAAAATAAGTTAAAAGCTTTGTTTTGTCTTATTTTAGTGTTGAAAGTTTGTTGATGTTTGGGTAATAAAATTGCAGTCATCTTGTCTGGAATAATAGCTACTTTTGTTGCAAATTTATTTTCAAAACCGTCAAGGGCAGCTATTTTTCAGAAATGGAAGTCATATATTCCACACAATGAAAAACACAACTATTTCACTGAGATTTTGGTTATCTCATAAAAGAGTCTACAGGTAATAGGTAATTATTTTTCAATGAGTGATGTAACAGTGTCATGAGTGATGTAATATTTTTGTTAATATAAAACCCTCAACTCACAAAAAAAAATGAATTATATTTAAACAATCTAATTTATCGTGCCGAGCGGTGTTCTATTGTCTAGTATTAGGGAGATTTTGTCACATAACATTGCATTAAAAAATAATAAAATAAATTTTATATTATCAAATTAAAAACTAGTAATAACAAAAAAGAATGACATCCATAAATAAAAACAAACTTATAAAAAAATAATGTAATTGACAATATTGTTTTTTAAGCGAGAGAGAGAGAGAGAGAGAGAGAGAGAGAGAGAGAGAGAGAGAGATTCCTTGAATGTCTAATATGAAGCTGATATCTAACTTTAAAAAAAATATTGAGAGAGAGAGAGAGAGAGAGAGAGAGAGAGAGATTCCTTGAATGTCTAATATGAAGCTGATATCTAACTTTTAAAAAAATATTAAGAGAGAGAGAGAGAGAGAGAGAGAGAGAGAGAGAGAGAGAGATTCCTTGAATGTCTAATATGAAGCTGATATCTAACTTTTAAAAAAATATTAAGAGAGAGAGAGAGAGAGAGAGAGAGAGAGAGAGAGAGAGAGATTCCTTGAATGTCTAATATGAAGCTGATATCTAACTTTTAAAAAAATATTAAGAGAGAGAGAGAGAGAGAGAGAGAGAGAGAGAGAGAGAGAGATTCCTTGAATGTCTAATATGAAGCTGATATCTAACTTTTAAAAAAATATTAAGAGAGAGAGAGAGAGAGAGAGAGAGAGAGAGAGAGAGAGAGATTCCTTGAATGTCTAATATGAAGCTGATATCTAACTTTTAAAAAAATATTAAGAGAGAGAGAGAGAGAGAGAGAGAGAGAGAGAGAGAGAGAGATTCCTTGAATGTCTAATATGAAGCTGATATCTAACTTTTAAAAAAATATTAAGAGAGAGAGAGAGAGATAGAGAGAGAGAGAGAGAGAGATATTCCTTGAATGTCTAATATGAAGCTAATATCTAACTTTTAAAAAAATATTGAGAGAGAGAGAGAGAGAGAGAGAGAGAGAGAGAGAGAGAGAGAGAGAGAGAGATTCCTTGAATGTCTAATATGAAGCTGATATCTAACTTTTAAAAAAATATTAAGAGAGAGAGAGAGAGATAGAGAGAGAGAGAGAGAGAGATATTCCTTGAATGTCTAATATGAAGCTAATATCTAACTTTTAAAAAAATATTGAGAGAGAGAGAGAGAGAGAGAGAGAGAGAGAGATTGATTTAATATTTTTTTATATGTTTAACATCTCAAACACACATAGATAGAGAGAGAGGGAGTTCTTGTTCCGTTAATATATGCTTTCTAGTTTGAGGTATGGGGAAAAATTGTAATTCCTTCAATGTCTAATATGAAGCTGATATCTAAAAATATTAAGAGAGAGAGAGAGAGAGCGAGAGAGAGAGAGAGAGAGAGAGAGAGAGAGAGAGAGAGAGATTATTCCATTAATATATGGTTTCTACTTGGAGGTATGGTGGAAATTTATTTTCTTCAACGTCTAATATGGAGTTGACTTGTAACATTTAAAAAAATACTAATACTTGAGAAATTATATATGTAGGGACCCTTAATTATGTAATCATTATATAAGGGTATGTCTCTTGGAAGGATATTTTTGTACCATTCCCCACATTCATATTCCTACATATTATAGCATAGTAGTTGATTAATTAGCTAACTATGCCCTAGGTTGGATTTTTTCTCATTAATTTAGTAAATCATGCATATCATATAATCATTAGAAACATCAAATAAAAAATCATAATAACATGTACAAGTTACCACATCATAACCATCATATATATGCCATGGATCCAAAAAACATTTTCATGTTAGAAATATTTTGAGTACATCGGTCAAAATCACAGTTTGAGGCCCATGATCATGAGCCACTACATATGCTAAATGTAACATCCAAGGAATAGTACACTAAAAATCCAATCCTCATTATGCCATTGGTAGCATAACATGGCATAAACTATACGTTGATGGATGCCTTAGCAATGAGCTAAGTTAACCTCGATAGCATGCCTTTGTAAGTTTTGAGGGATCTCATAAATTGATAGAGGTTGTATCCGTTTTTTCAATCTCTCCATAGTGCATGTAAATTTACACAAATCATTATGATCTTCTCCCTCTGGTTCATTAGATGATTTAGGGAATACTCATGCAGCAAGTATTTCTCAATGGTGCAAGGGTGACAAACCCAGGGGTCATGCTACTCACACATATGCATATCAAACCAATCAAGTATTAATGACTTTGTATCCATGAAAAAAAAATATATACATATTCAAAAATCACAATAACATTTAAACATTAAAAAAATATAATAATACATTTTTCATTTGCTGCATCCGGCGCATGCTAAAGGATAGCATAAGATCTGAACGTTCAATAAAGGTAGTTCCTTGGTAACACATCATTAATAACTATAATACATAATGTGGTTAATATATATAATTATATACAAACCACTTGGCATCTCCACCAAGTGTGGTTTATACAAAAATCTCCTCATTTGTTTTTAAAATAAATAGAATTATATATTAACATTTACCTCTTTAAGTACTTTAGTTTGATCATTTTCCTGAGTGATAAGTTTCTCTCAATGGTTTTCCTATGTTTATTTTGGTTTATTGCAAGATATTTTTTCATTCTATTGTAAGTATATATCCATATTACCTCTTAGAGCAAGTAGTCAAGCAGAATCACAAGTACCCGATATCACTTATTTCTTAGTAGTAATATGCCCATCTAGTGTATACCTAATCCTAGGATAGAATGTCCCTTGACGTCTCTAAATGAACATATGCGTGCCATATATTTATCTATTTTTTAAACAAAATAGATATGTTGCTTGTTTGAAATATATTTTATTTCAATTTAAACTCCAATTCATATATCTACCCATTTGGGCTATCATTAAGTGCACCATTATAGCCATGATGATTAATATAAGGGTATGTGCATGGAGTTGATTTATGCATTTTGGAAAGCGAGGGAATCTTGTGGGTGAAAAAAATAACTGGAGCAAGCCCTTTTAAGCATTTAATCGAGTCATTTTCAAGCCCTCAATTGAGTTTTTTTGCGGCTTAAAGATAGCTTGATCAAGCCTTAAAACAATATGTCAATCGATCTACTATGTAACCCGAGGTTATCCTGGAGCTCAAGCGAGCCACTTTTTTGAAATTTCCCATAAGTACAACCTGGGAGTAAAATTGGAAAACTGGTTCAATCGAGCCTTAAATATTGATCGAGCTCTCATTTAACAATGTCAAGAGCTCAATCAATGGTTTATTAAACCCTCAATCAAGGTGTTTGAATTTTTGAATTTAAGATCTCAGTCAAGTGTTGTATGTGCTCGATCGAGCAATTCACGGCCAAAAAAAGAATGTTTTATCTCCCCTTCTATAGATTTCTTTGAAACACCATTGTGTAGCGTAGTACACTTAACCAAATATTTACGATTATGTTGTCGAGTTGAACTTGTTAAATTCGTGAAGGAGTCCTCTATTCAATGGCATATGAATTTGACATTATCGAATTCATATGATATTTTTCATATAATTTATTTTAAACATAATGCTTGAATTTTGTTTAGACAATATGAAAAAGTGTATATTTTTTGTTCTATTCGGGATCTTGCTAGGTCATATTTTTTGTCAGCAAGGATTCATGGTGGATCCTACAAAGATCGATGTTATCCTTAACCTAAAATTTCCTCCAAATGTGAAATAACAGTGCTAAATTTCGAGGCATACAGGATATTACCAGAAGTTCATTCATGGCTACACACTGATCACTCCGTCGATGGATAAATTGTTAAATAAGGATTCCTCATTTTTTTGGGACGAAGACTACCAGAAGATCTTTGAATTGCTTAAGGAGAAGATGGTCACTGCTCCCATATTGGTGTTTCCATACTAGATGAAGGAATTCCATGTACATGTTGATGCTTCCTGCATCGCGTTGGGAGTTGTCTTAGCGTAGCCAGGAGCCAGGCAGATTGACCACCCTATTGCATTTGCAATTAGGAAATTTTCAAGTGCGGAGCATAAATACTCAACCACAGAAAGGGAAGATTGGTTATGGTCTATACGCTACAAAAGTTCCACCACTATCTGTTGGGAGGCCACTTAATATGTTTACTGACCCCTCTACTTTGAAGTACCTAGTCAATAAGCCTATGATGGGGGGGAAGATCTGCTGATGGTTTCTGCTATTTCGAGAGTATGAATTTGAAGCAATTTTGAAACCTCGGAGATTGAATGATGGGCCAGACCATCTATCGAACATTGAATGTGTAGAAGAGCTAACTAGCTTGGAAGGCAGCTTACCAGATGCACAATTATTCTCCATCAAAGTACTCGATGATCGCTTTGCAGATATTATTCATTTCTTTGCCACTGGAAGTGCAACCACAGAATATACGATGCAATTGATGAATTTATAATTGAAAAAGTAACCATCTGTCTATAAAATAACATATAAATATAAATGTAAACCCAAAAACACATTAAAATACTAAATTGTAAGACGAGCAACAATGATGGATGAATTTATAATTGAAAAGAAAAATGACCTGTATATAAAATAACATATAGATATAGATTAAATGCCATATAACATATAAAAAATGATTTTTCTATAAAATAACATATAAAAAAATGGATTACCCATTTTTTGGGCAAGATATCATTCTAATAGATTCACTTTTAGTGTACTAAACAAATCTTTATATTGTAAAAAAAAAGGATCTAGATACTAATAAAAACGTTAATGAAATAGTGAGGACAATAATATCGAGAGCCAAAGTAGGAGACGTTTATTAAAAGATCACAATTTTCACTTACCTCTTCGAGGGGGAAAACTTCAATATGGCATAGATAAGTTAAAAAAGATATCAATGGCATATTTTATAATCCTTATTCCTATATATATACACTACGTTTTGTATTTATATACCATTCTATAGGTTTTTATAGACTTGATATTATCATGTATAATTAAATGTATCCTTCTAGCATAAGAACTAACCAAGGTATCGACTATTGTTTGTTGATTGAATATTTCATATAGGAAATTCATCAACTAAGTTATTTAGTGAGCTTTAGTTTTTTCTTCACCCTTAGTTGTGTCTAATACAAGGGAAATTTAGTGATGACAAAGATTGTGTTTATGGAAATAAAATTTATGTTGGTTTTGCATTATTCCCTAGTAAATTATTTGAATGGGTCGTGTTGTTTGCAGTTCATGTGGTCATCCCTAAAAGCCCTTAAAGACTATTGATTTTAAATCAATGATATATTTATTTTTCAAAAACCATTTTTGGATTTTTTCTTTTGGATGGATTTTAAATAGGATTTTAGATATGTAGTTGGTTATTATAATTTATGCTTATAAAGTTGTCAAAATTAGCAAAATTTGTGCCACCCTATAAAAAATGGATTACCCATTTTTTCGGTAGGATAACATTCTAATAGATTCAATTGTAGTGTACTAAAAAAATATTTATATTGTAAAAAAATAGATCTATATAGTAAGAAAAATGTTAATGAAATCGCGAGCAGAATAGTATAGAGAGCCAAAGTAGGAGAATTTTATAAATGATCACAATTTTCAGTTACCTCTTCAAGAGGGAAACCTTCAATATGACATAGATAAGTTAAGAAAAATATCCATGACATATTTTATAATCCTTATTCCTATATATATACACTACATTTTGTATTTATATACCATTCTATAGGACTAGTAGGTAGAACCTTCTAATAAGCCATTATATATATATATATATATATATATATATATATATATATGGAGATGGTCATTATGATTAAAGTCATGAATAATAAACAAATTTGATTATTACCTTATTCTTGATAGTGAATTAGTCATGGAATGAATCAACATGGTCAAACGTGACAACTATATGTAACCAAAACATAACACGTGGAATTGTAGCTTGCACAATGGTGACTTGTATACATCTCATTTAGGTTTGATTCACACTATGACTCCATAGGGACTACCTGTATCATTCTTGCATATTTTGGATATGCTATAATACTAATAACTTTTACATTAATACTAATAAATCTCCTAAAACTCAAACTTTTAATAATACTAATAAGTTTTACATTAAAATTTAAAATGGCTAACTCTAAAAAGACAAATTCAATTTTAATAACCACAACTACTGCATAGAGATGTCATTCTCCTATGGTCCAATTATAATGATTTAATTAGAATTGAAACTATTTCACACTATTGCATTGCAAAATCATATAAACATGAGAAGGTAAAAACAAAACTATCTTTTTCTAAATTGAACAACTATTAATCAAAATTTATTTTACTTTAAAGATAAATATTATTAGGTAGCATATAATTTCAACCTATATTTTTCTTCAATTATCAATATATCCCTTTTATAATTGAAAAAAAACGATCTATCTATGAAATAACATATAAATATAAATCCAAATACCATAAACACGTTTAATTACTAAATTATAAATCCAACAACCATGGTTGATGAATTTATAATTGAAAAATTAACCATCTGTCTATAAAATAACATATAAATATACATGTAAATCCCAAAAACACATTCAAATACTAAATTGTAAAACCAGCAACCATGATGTATGAATTTATAATTGAAAAAAAAAATGACCTGTATATAAAATAACATATAAATATAGATTCAATGCCATATAACATATAAAAAAATGATCTGTCTATAAAATAACATATAAAAAATGGATTACCCATTTTTTGGGCAGCAGAGCATTCTAATAGATTCACTTGTAGTGTACTAAAAAAATCTTTATATTGTAAAAAAAAAGGATCTAGATACTAATAAAAACATTAATGGAATAGTGAGCACAATAATATCGAGAGCCAAAGTAGGAGACGTTTATTAAAAGATCAAAATTTTCACTTACCTCTTCGAGGGGGAAACCTTCAATATGGCATATATAAGTTAAAAAAAATATCCATGGTATATTTTATAATCCTTATTCCTATAGATGTACACTACATTTTGTCCTTAAAGACTATTCTATATGTCATGTACAAATAATGGAATTTATAAAATGACTGCCACTACAATAGTTTCAAATACTTGCAATAACATAAAGCACAAGAAGAAAAGTATAAATTAAGTTTCCAAGTTCCTTAGTTGAACTCTAATGGTTGCACTAAATATAAATATTAAATGTTTTGAACAATAAATATAGTTATTAATTGTTGCAATAAATATAGCTATGATAGGAAATACCACTTATTTAGTACCTATTAGAAATTAGGCGAGTTTTTCACCTCTAGGATGCACTTGTGTGACATTAGGGACATCTTTCTGTTCCTTTGAGATACCATGAGAAAATAATTTTGTAAACACATTTTAGTGGACTAATAAGATATTTTGGTGTTGGGATAAAATGGTAGTGATATAGAGGTATTTCTATTAGGGAAAGCTTCATCATGATGTCAGAAAATATATTAGATTATGCACTATTGATGCCATCACCAAGCCTTCGATCAAGAAGAAAGGGTTGTACACTCCTCCACCTATCCTAGATAGGATTTAGGTGTTAGTATCCATGGATATATGTCAGGAATAATCTCAACCAATCATGATAATGACTCTACAATACTTGTGGTTGTTGATTGTTTCTTTAGGACAACCACTTTGGCAACCTACAAGAAGAGTTACATAATACTTCTTTGAGAATGATTGGCTATATTTTGGGATGTCATAGTTCATTATTTTTGTAAATAAGAATTATAGGTTTCTAAATTATTTCAAGTCTAATATATGGTCAATGATGGACACCAAGTTGACCAAATCAACTCCCTTCCATCCCCAAACCAATGCTAAATAAAGGTAGTCAACATCATGACTGTTTGTATTGTGACAATGTGAAACTATAAATAACTACGTACATCAGATGAGAGATTCCTTAAGTTAAACATAGCTACAATCCATCCATTCATGGCTATATTTTCCACAACTACAACACAACCATTTTCAATTGTAGTTGATGATTTTTCATTTGACCTAAATTGACATAGCTCTACCATTTTTATGTTTTAAGAAAAATCATTCCATGCTCAAAGTAAGAAACATAGAGCAACCAATTTTTTTTAATAGATATGACACATCAAAAAACATGTTCATGATATTTTATAGAAACCCAATAAACAAATTTGATTATTACCTTATTCATCATAGTGAATTAGTCATGGAATGAACAAACATGGTCAAACATGATGACTATATGTAACCAAAACATAACATGTGGAACTGTAGCTTGCACAATGGTGACTTGTATACATCTCATTTAGGTTTGATTCACACTATGACTCATTCACAGGGGCTACCTCTATCATTCTTGCATATTCGGATATGCAATAATACTAATAACCTTTACGTTAATACTAATAAATTTTCTAAACATGGACTTTTAATAATACTAATAACTTTTGCATTGAAATTTAAAATAGCTAACTCTAAAAAGACACATACAAATTTAATAGCCACAACTAATGCATAGAGATGTCATTCTCCTATGGTCCAATTACAATGATTTAATGAGAGCAAAAACTATTTCACACTAATGCAATGTAAAATCATATAAACATTGGAATCTTAAAGAAAAATTACCTTTTTCTAAATTGAACAACCATTACTCAAAACTTCTTCAACTTTAAAGAGTAAATCAAATTCTGAAATCATTATTCAATTACAGTGTCATAAACATACCAAACTAAGAGAAAAAATAAAAACTCGAAAGACATACTAATTAATTAATTAAAATTATTATTATATTAATAAAAAATATAAATAGATAAATACTATTAGCTAGCATATAATTTCAACCCATATTTTTGTTCAATTATCAATATATCCCTTTTATAATTAAAAAGAAACGATCTATCTGTAAAATAGCATATAAATATATATCCAAATTCCAATTTAAATACTAATTTTTTATAACATATAAATCTAAATCTAAATTCAAGTTTACATAGTAAATTATAAAACCAGCAACCATGATGGATGAATTTATTATTGAAAAAGAAACTGTCTATAAAATAAAATATAAATATAAACCTAAATCGCAAAAACACATAAATATAAATCCATATCCCATAAACACGTTTAAATACTAAATTGCAAGACCCATAGAATTTATAATTAAAAAAGAAATCATCTCTCTATAAAATAATATATAAATATAAACCAAAATTCCAAAAACACATTCAAATACTAAATTGTAAAACCAACAACCATAATAGATAAATTTACAATTAAAAAGAAAAACAATCTATCTATAAAACAACATATAAATCTCATAAACACGTTTAAATATCAAACTAAAAAACCATGATGGATAAAACCGAAATGATGAAGCACGTTAAATACTAAATTTAGATGAAACAAATTTTAAATATAAATGTAAATCCCAGAAGCACGTTAAATACTAAATTTTAAAACCAGCATGTTAAATAATAAATTTAAATGAAACAACTCTTCAAAATAAATCTAAATCCTAGACGCACGATAAATACTAAATTTTAAAACCAGCAACCTTATGGATGAAACAAGAGGAACTATAACTAGAGCAGCATGGCAGCACTATAACTATGATGAAGGGCATTAAATTAATTCGACACTAGAGCAAACCAAGATCAAACTACGCTGAACGTGGTATGTGCCGGTTGTCTGTACTTGGAAACAAGATCAGAAGAAGGGATGATTTAATGATGGATGTCGAGGATTGAACATGGAGGCAGGAGTGGTGGTTGCTGGTGCCATGCGAACACGCAATTGGGAACAATGACACTGAAGTTCTGTTCTTCTCTCCTCTTTTCGCTGAGCCAGATTACGCAACTGGGAGAAATGACATCGTCTGCTTCTTCTTTTCTTTGCCGAGCAATATAAATATAGAGAGGCTTGCCCATGACAATGGTATTCAAACTTCGCTAGTGCCTTTTGATTTCTTTGCTTCGAGGAGATGAGATCACTATAAATCCAAAACCTCATCGTGTCCATGAAAATCTCTCATAATCCTACAGATGAAGTGATAGTGCCAGGCCAGAGAGAAAATTTCTCTTAGCTTGTTATCATCAATACTATCATGTAAGTATTTTAAATAAAGATTTGTTTCACATTGCTTCCTACCATCAACTTTCTTGCCGTTTAAACTATCAACGCACTTTGCTGCATCATCTGCATTCTCAAAATTGACAAATCCAAAACACTTCGAATTCCCCTCTGCATCCCTCATCACTGCCACGCTGGTAATTGTGCCGTAGTCACCAAAATAAAATCTCAAGTCCTCATCATTCATTGACTCTCATAAATTGTTAACAAAAACATTGTTAAATTTCGCTGGTTGTCGCTCCTCCTTTTTGATGAACGGACCAACAGAAATCGGTTATCGTTATCACCACACCATTCAAATTTTTTGTATTGCATTTAATAATGTACGCCCATAATTTAGCAAAATACCGCAAAATATCGCTGGAGTTTCAAATTCATACGTGGCAAACTTGAAAAACTTTCGGTCAGTTTCTGGAAGATTTATCATATAGAGTTTTATTGTCGCTTTTTCAAGATTCTTAATAAATAAATTTGCACGATCGGTCTTCGCGGATGTAGGGTGATGTTGTGAGTACATTATCCGAATAGGCTTTCCATTAAGGGTGTAAGAATTCAAGCTCGTAAAGCCTCGCGGGCGAACATTTCCCAGCTGATGTTATGAGTAACATGAGGATATCGAAAGTATTGGTTATGCCATCTCTGCAGATGCAAACACTGAAAAGTGGGCCAATCCCTTGGAAGAGTTCATAAATCTGCACTCAGTAACATTGGGCTCCAGATCCCCCACATACAAATATTTCCTGGCGGATTCATTGTCTCTGCCATTGCGTCTATGCTTATATTTTTATCTCTCATCTCTGCTCCCGTTAATGTGGAGAAACGAATGAAATACCAATTCAATCCAGACTCACCGCCGTAAAACGCAAATGATTTTCAATTTACGTGCGGAAAGAAAATCAGAACCCACCACTTTTGTGTTTTGGCAGATTTATTGTGGAGAAATGAATGAAATACGAATTCAATCAAACTAAAAATCCAGAGTCACCATAAAACGAAGATTATTTTCAAACTATGAGGAAAGAGAATCATAACTCACCACTTTTGTCTTTTGGCAGATTTATCGGTTCTTTTAGTGTAATGCTTTGTCGCTACAGAAATAATACGCAGAGGTGAGTGCGGAACCGATTCAATGGTCGTGGTGATATACGTATTTAAATATGGTGGCTAGGATTTTCTAAATGTGGTGGTGTCAGGCCGACCCTATACATTTTATTTGAATGTGTTAGATGGGATTTTCCAAAAAGTGCAAGAAGGGTGACATGCCCACGTTTCGAAGTTGTTATAGGTTTTTTCTTCATGAGTCGGACCTTTATTATCATCATAATAGTTTAAATAAAATGATTATAACAAGGTTAGTTATAGGTTTTTTCTTCATGAGTCCGCCCTTTATTATCATCACAATAGTTTAAATAAAATGATTATAACAAGGCTAATTTGAGAAGGGATAAATTTTAAGAACTAATTCAATGAACTTGTTGAAAAAGTCACAAGTCATCTTTAACACATCTTGATCACATGTTATGACTTTATAAATAATAAATTGGACCATTCTCCTTTGCAATATCACTCACAACTTATTAGTGTCACATGACAACCTCTCATCTAAGATAATGTTTAGAATGGCATGACAATTGAAGTGTCTAACTTTATGATCACCTAGAGATTTAAAGTCTAACAAGTAGGAGGCCACATTGGCCTTGTTGTGTGATTGGAATAGAATTGAAGGACAACTTTTGTAAGGAATTTTTGGTACCTTTGTGTAATTTTTGTACTCTTATGTAACCACAAGAAAACTTTAATCATTTTGTGGAATTTGTGACGGAATGAATTACCCTAGGGTTTGGGTTGAGAACCCAACATACCAAGAATCATACAACAATGAGAAGCAAGAAAATTTACAATCATAACAAGATCATAACATGTATAAAGCATTAAGATCACGAAGATCAAGAATGAGACAAAGCTTTTTTATTGATGTATGTAACGATGTGTTGAGGAATACGTGTTGAGGAATACCACCTGATTCAGCCACGACTCCAATAGAAACCGTCCTCCAGATTCGTGGAGCCTAAGCCTCAACAATCCCCTTCCATAAATATACACATGGATGTCATATAAGAGGAATGAACATCTCCATGAAGGAAACAAGGGTTTCCACATTCTCGGAAGTGCAACATTCACATGGATAAACAAGAGTTGATCACGGACTAACTGGCCATAATCTCAATACCTATCTCTCTCTCCACTTTAGGCCTTCCCATGAGGTGGATTTATATCACCCTAGAACAGTTTTTTTAGTTGGGATACATTTAGGCCACAGACCCCCGTAGGTAGGCTTCCCATGTAACCCATAAACCCCACCAAAAAAAAAAAAGAAATTTTATATTTTTTCATACTTTAAATTATATAAACAGGTTGGGTATAACTAGACCCACATGTGCATGATATTTTGGGAGGCCAGAGTCGTGTATGGAATTCAAAATAATGTTTTTTAGGTAAACGACCAAGTCTGAAAGGAAAGTGCTCCCCAAGGTAACACAGAGCATCAAGTATATAGAGGTGGAAAATGATGATATAATAGAATTGCAAGGAAATTTTTGTCTTTTTGTGTAATTGAAAGGGTCTTTTATCCTTAAAAAATAGGTAACCTGTGTGGTTGTGGTGGAACATAGTTACTTAGAAAGTGCATGAATTTCACTTAGGAATATGAATTGAGAAGAAAAGTGGTTGAACTACAAAATTTCAATTATGTCACATGTGATAATAGGGAAGGACATAAAAGAAAAAAGAGAAAGATGGTAACTTCTGAGCTTAGTAATAAGTAGTGAAATGGTATCATTCATTTGAGATTGCACTTTTAAAACTTATTACAAGAATATTTTTAGCAACATAATTATATAGGTATGTATTATTTTCCATAAATTTATGAGTTTGCAGCCGCACTAATGGTTTCTTTTAAAAGAGTCGACGATTTTTTTACCATGTCCAACTCTTTTGATAATAAGATGAGCATTTTAGAATATGAAGAGATACATTTGCCATTAGTACATCCGTATATTTGTTTAATTTCATTGTAGACTACATCCTTCAACACTAGAAAGAGAATTAATGTCAATATCATCACTCAATAGAGGTTAGTAGTATGGTTGATATCACATATAGATATGGATAATATAGTAACATAGAAAATAGAGTTATGTTGAAGGAATATCATTTCTACATAGGTTGAATCACATTGGATTTGGTTAGATGGCTTCCTAGACTAGTTTGCAAATGCTTGTGTATTTCAATTATTGTGAAAGTTCAATAAACAATGTAAGATGCTCCATATTTGGAACTATTTCAAAGAATGACATGAGAAACGTGATTGTTATGGAGTGGATAAATGCATGGAAATAACTTTTTGTGGGCAAGAAATGACGTTCAAAGCCAATGTTTTCATTGATGTTGTAAAATCTATTATTGGATGTTGTTTTTTACTACAGGAAAAGGGGACAAGAAAATGAGAAGACCAATTGGTAAGCGAATGGAAACATAGAGATATTTATGGGAGTTGGCCAATGCAGATTGATCAAAAACATACAGATGGGAAACAACTAAGTATACACATTCGTTTAGTATAAGCATCAAAAAACTATATAGTTAAAATAGGGATATGGAATTTTTGGTTTTTTACTTATGTTTCCCAAATAGTAATGGTGAATGTGATGATTGTGAATCAAATAATGTGTATATTTCCCAATTGACTAACATATAACTTTCACTTAATTATCCCATTTAGAGAGGAACAATCAACCATTTCATCATTATGATCATGTGTTAAATCTCATACAAGTGTGATGAATTAATATTTTATTAAATTTAAATTAACAAGAATTAATGTAGTACAAAATCTTGATCTAGTGGAATAATGTGATGGAACTACATTTTTCCAAGGGTATATAAACATCGCGGTTTCCTCAAAATTTAATGAATTTCCCATTTACTATTGGCTGGAAAATTTATTCAAGGGAAAGAATAGATTCAATGTATATTATTAAATAAATCTCCTAAAATCATTACTCTTTTCTTATTGATTATCAAGTTATTAAGTGAGAATGTATACATAAAATGAAAAAAAATCGAATATGTTTATGTATACCAAGATTATAGACCAAATGGAACTGTATACTACTATACAAACTGAGGTGTTGTGAAAAACTTCCTTTTGCGAATAATTTTAGAGAACAATTGATCAAAGGTACAATAATTCCTATATCATACTAAGAAACAGAATGTTGCAAGAACATCTCAGAAGGTTTATATTTCACCCAAATGAATAATTTTTTTTTCTATAATCCACGATATTTAGCCTAGGGGCCCTCTGTTAAATAGGAGGTTATGTTGAAGTGTACTTAAGGGGTAAATGCAAATATTACATTTGGTAGTGTGGCAATAACTTCTAGAAGAGGGACAATGGTAGGAAAAAAATTAGAGGTTTGTTAGTTACAACCTCTATTTTTCACTAGACGTTTCTTTCTCTAGGAACTAATGATGAATGGGGAGGAGAATTTCATGAGAATGAGAGAAATATTCATTGTATCCTATGTGGTTTTCTCGTTATATGTACTATAATTATTGAACCATGTGTAACAATTCTTCTTCTATGCAATATAAATTTTGTTTGAGTTGTACTATATGTTCACTATGTTCGATCATTTTAGCATTGTGTTTTTATTATGTGGAGTAAACTATTGAGCGGTTGTAGGATTTATATCACAGAAAAAACAGTGACTCAAGTTACCAAGCATATGAAGGTAATTTGAATGTTGATGATTCAATGCATTCCATGGACAAGAACTTTGAATGTGAATAAGTAGATGAGGAAAATAAAGTGAAGTTTGTTGTCACAAGGTTTAAGGGACATGCAACCTGGTGGTGTGATGAATTGCGGAATGATAGGAAAAGAGAAGGAAAGGCCAAAATTATAAATTGGGAAAGAGTATTAGGAAAAATTAAGATTAAGTTCCTAGCTAAGGAGTACCAACTAAATCTTTTCAAGTAGTTGCAAAACCTTAGATAGAGGCTTATGAAAGTGAGAGTATATTGAAGAGTTTTATAAATCAAATATTGGAGTTGGACACATTGAGTAGGATGTTGACAATGTTTCCATATATTTTAAGGACTTGAGGTATGATATTTAATGTGAGATTGATATCATGAATTTAAACATAATTAGGGATGCTTACCAAGCTACTTTAAAATATGATTATAAGATTTCTAGAAAAAATAATTATAGTAGAAGAAAATTGCATTCGAGAGGAAACAAACAAACAAGTAGCAAAAGAATAGGTGGTGAATTTAGAGAAAGAACATCTTTCCCTAGAGGCAGAGGTAGAGGTAGAGAATACCAACCTAGATTCTACATGTGTGGAAAGTCAGGCCATGTGTCATGGGAATGCCCATATAATACTCCAACCTAGTAAAGGATTGTAAATGTGGTTAAATATAGAGTGGAGAATGTGAGTATAGTGGAAACTGAATAAGCTTGTAAAGTTGGAAAATCCTTGTTGTTGAAGAGGCATATAACGTATTTATGGAAAGGAATGAAGGAATCATTTATTGGTAAAAAAATTTACTGTATGGATCCATGGTTCGATAGTATGGTGCCAACAAAGGTGTCCATAGCATTATATGACAACATCACCATTTACATTCCTGCGCAAGGGAGAAATGTATCACCCAAGGCACAGAAATACTATTAATTGATGTGTTGAGCAACTAGCTAGTGATATTATTTATTTCATTGATTTCACTATACAATAATATTCCCATAATCATTCATAAATCTTCAAAAATATCTCACACAAAAGAAAATGGATACGTTTTATACAATTTAATGGAGATATAAAAAAAAATTGAAAGGACTACCCAACACATCTTCATTCAATCATAAGAATATATATACAGATCCCTGCAACAAATTTCTCGCATATTATCTCATAGGATCTCGATCCATTACATGATATATCCATAGAAACTACATAAGATATTTTCAAGAAATTTCCAAAACCATTCAACATGTGAAGATTATAATAGAATGTACCAAAAGAATTTAATCTTCATTCCAACATTATGTTTACCTTTATTCTCTCTCTATTTTAAACTTAATCTCCATGGCTATATATATATTCACTCCTTTTATCTTGTCCATGCTTTCTTGATTTAGCTTAACTTAACCATCTTGACATAATATATTTGCTTCGTGTACTTTTCACTTGATTCTTTAAAATGTGACATCTCGATCCTTTTTCCATACCCTTCACGAGTTCTAATATAATTGTTTTCTTTCTCTTCTTGCCATTTTTTTTCTTTCTTTTTTTTCTTTATGACCTATTTTAAAATTTTCTTTTTCTAATTGCACTTCCTATCTTCGTAGCTATTTTTTAGAAAAAATTTCAAAACGCTTCCAAAAAAAAAGTACCCATTAGGTCATGACCAAAATATATTGACTGACCCTTGATTCAACCCTTTATTTTCTCTCAGGGTTCTTCTTTTGGTTGCACAACTAATTTTGATGTACTCTACCCCTACACTAGTTCTTCTCCCTAAAAAAAAGGACCCAATTCTATAATGGTATGTAGAGCTTGATTCTTGGAAGTGTTGTAATAATCAATCATAGTTTTGCATGCACCGACAATGGTAGTAGACTGATCAATGAATTTGGTTGTATTCTCTGCAATTGGTTTCTGAGGGTATGAAGAAAGAAATATTTTCCACTAAGAATCTACGTCAATGTCAATCATATAATGCTATTATATATTTAAAATATCACAAAAAAAAATTGAAATATATTTAAACAATTAAATTTATCATATCGAGAGGTGTTCTATAGTCTAGTATTAGGGAGGTTTTGTCACATAAAATTGCATTAAAAAATAATAAAATAAATTTTACATTATCAAATTACAAAATAGTAATAACAAAAAAAAATTCCATCCATAAATAAAAACAAACTTATATTAAAATAATGTAATTGAAAATATATCTTTTTAAGTTTACATTGTACTATGAGGAAAATGTGTAATTGTTACATTACTTAATATGTAATTGAAAAATGAAATGTAAAAAGAATATCATTGATATTACATGATGTGTTATTATTTCTATTTTTACTTGACATGTAAAATAAAAACATGTATTTAAAACAAAATCATATTAAAAATTTAGTTTTTCTATAAGTAAAATATTTCGATGTCTAAATTAAATAACATAATCCTATAAATCTATATTTAATATTTTATTATATGTTTAACATCTCAAACACACACACATAGAGAGAGAGAGTTCTTGTTCCATTAATATATGCTTTCTACTTCGAGGTATTGGGGAAAATTGTAATTCCTTCAATTTATAATATGAAGCTTGTTGTAACACTATTTGTTTTTCATAAGTTAGCATGAGTATTTAAATCGTTTTGAAAATGTTAAGGTAGGATATAGATGCAAAAGAATGAAAAAAGTTAAAAAATGTTAGGAAATTGTTTATGTTTTGTAGGTATCCATGTCAATAAAATGTTAGGTGTTAGCTACCCTAAATAAAGAAGGAAAATTAAAATAAAATTTTAGGGAAGAAAAAAGAAAAAGGAAAGCTTCATTCTGTTTTAAAATATTTGATTGGCTGCTAGTCTAAATGTGCCTATGGAAAAGTGATTTATATAATTTAAATATCAATTATTAACTCATATCCTAAAGTTTTAAACCATAGTAATATATCCCCGCCATTCTTCCTTGTCATTTCATTTTCCTTAATCATTATTACATTTAAATATACCCCTATCATATATTTCCCTCATTTCACTTTGTTAGCACTGAAAATGTTAATGGTGTAATCACCATTGTGTCACTGTTCTCAAATTTTTATTGTGTCTTAGTCCATGTCCAAAGTTTGATTCATTTCCAATAAAGGTTAAAAAAGAGTCCCAACATCAAGGTATTTTTAAGTGAATAGGTGCCATAGTGTTTTAGAGTCCTAAAATAAGTTAAAAGTTTGTTTTGGCTTATTTTAGTGTTGAAAGTTTGTTCATGTTTGGGTAATAAAATTGCAGTCATCTTGTCTGGAATAATAGCTACTTTTGTTGCAAATTTATTTTCAAAACCATCAAGGGCAGCTATTTTTCAGAAATGGAAGTCATATATTCCACACAATGAAAAACACAACTATTTCACTGAGATTTTGGTTATCTCAGAAAAGAGTCTACAGGTAATAGGTAATTATTTTTCAATGAGTGATGTAAAAGTGTCATGAGTGATGTAATATTTTTGTTAATATAAAACCCTCAACTCACAAAAAAAAATGAATTATATTTAAACAATCAAATTTATCGTGCCGAGGGGTGTTCTATTGTCTAGTATTAGGGAGATTTTGTCACATAACATTGCATTAAAATATAATAAAATAAATTTTATATTATCAAATTAAAAACTAGTAATAACAAAAAAGAATGACATCCATAAATAAAAACAAACTTATAAGTAAATAATGTAATTGAAAATATAGTTTTTTAAGAGAGAGAGAGAGAGAGAGAGAGAGAGAGAGAGAGAGAGAGAGAGAGAGATTCCTTGAATGTCTAATATGAAGCTGATATCTAACTTTAAAAAAAATATTATGCGAGAGAGAGAGAGAGAGAGAGAGAGAGAGAGAGAGATTCCTTGAATGTCTAATATGAAGCTGATATCTAACTTTAAAAAAAATATTATGCGAGAGAGAGAGAGAGAGAGAGAGAGAGAGAGAGAGATTCCTTGAATGTCTAATATGAAGATGATATCTAAATTTAAAAAAAATATTAAGAGAGAGAGAGAGAGAGAGAGAGAGAGAGAGAGAGAGAGAGAGAGAGATTCCTTGAATGTCTAATATGAAGCTGATATCTAACTTTTAAAAGAATATTACAGAGGAGAGATAATGGAGAGAGAGAGAGAGAGAGAGAGATTCCTTGAATGTCTAATATGAAGTCTATATCTGAATTTTTAAAAAATTATTAAGAGAGAGAGAGAGAGAGAGAGAGAGAGAGAGAGAGAAATATTCCTTGAATGTCTAATATGAAGCTAGTATCTAAATTTTAAAAAAATATTGAGAGAGAGAGAGAGAGAAAGAGAGAGAGAGAGAGAGATTGATTTAATATTTTTTTATATGTTTAACATTTCAAACACACATAGATAGAGAGAGAGGGAATTCTTGTTCCATTAATATATGCTTTCTAGTTTGAGGTATGGGGAAAAATTGTAATTCCTTCAATGTATAATATGAAGCTGATATCTAAAAATATTAAGAGAGAGAGAGAGAGAGAGAGAGAGAGATTATTCCATTAATATATGCTTTCTACTTGGAGGTATGGTGGAAATTTATTTTCTTCAACGTCTAATATGGCGTTGACTTGTAACATTTAAAAAAATACTAATACTTGAGAAATTATATATGTAGGGACCCTTAATTTTGTAATCATTATATAAGGGTATGTCAATTGGAAGGATATTTTTGTACCATTCCCCACATTCATATTCCTAGATATTATAGCATAGTAGTTGATTAATTAGTTAACTATGCCCTAGGTTGGATTTTTTCTCATTAATTTAGTAAATCATGCATATCATATAATCATTAGAAACATCAAATAAAACATCATAATAACATGTACAAGTTACCACATCATAACCATCATATATATGCCATGGATCCAAAAAACATTTTCATGTTAGAAATATTTTGAGTACATCGGTCAAAATCACAGTTTGAGGCCCATGATCATGAGCCACTACATATGCTAAATGTAACATCCAAGGAATAGTACACTAAAAATCCAATCCTCATTATGCCATTGGTAGCATAACATGGCATAAACTATACGTTGATGGATGCCTTAGGAATGAGCTAAGTTAACCTCGATAGCATGCCTTTGTAAGTTTGGAGGGATCTCATAAATTGATAGAGGTTGTATCTGTTTTGTCAATCTCTCCATAGTTCATGTAAATTTACACAAATCATTATGATCTTCTCCCTCTGGTTCATTAGATGATTTAGGGAATACTCATGCAGCAAATATTTCTCAATGGTGCGAGGGTGACTAACCCAGGGGTCATGCTAGTCACACATATGCATATCAAACCAATCAAGTATTAATGACTTTGTATCCATGAAAAAAAATATATATACATATTCAAAAATCACAATAACATTTAAACATTAAAAAAATATAATAATACATTTTCTTACCAAGTGCATCCAAGTGCATGCTAAAGGATAGGACAAGATTCAGGTCATTCACAAAGGTAGTTCCTTGGTAAGCATAATCAATAATGACTATAATATGAATTTTATAGCATATAAAAAAACCTATGACAAACCACTCTTGGTCATCTCCACGAAGTGTGGTTTATACAAAAATCTCCCATTTGTTTCTAAAATAAATGGGGACCATATTAAATATTTTACTCTTGCTAGCCTTATTGATCATTTTCCTGAGTGATAAGTTTCTCTCAATGGTTTTCCTATGTTTATTTTGGTTTATTGCAAGATATTTTTTCATTCTATTGTAAGTATATATCCATATTACCTCTTAGAGCAAGTAGTCAAGCAGAATCAGAAGTACCCGATATCACTTATTTCTTAGTAGTAATATGCCCATCTAGTGTATACCTAATCCTAGGATACAATGTCCCTTGACGTCTCTAAATGAACATATGCGTGCCATATATTTATCTATTTGTTAAACAAAATAGATATGTTGCTTGTTTGAAATATATTTTATTTCAATTTAAACTCCAATTCATATATCTACCCATTTGGGCTATCATTAAGCGCACCATTATAGCCATGATGATTAATATAAGGGTATGTGCATGGAGTTGATTTATGCATTTTGGAAAGCGAGGGAATCTTGTGGGTGAAAAAAATAACTCGAGCAAGCCTTTTTAAGCATTTAATCGAGTCATTTTCAAGCCCTCAATTGAGTTTTTTTGGGGCTTAAAGATAGCTTGATCAAGCCTTAAAACAATATGTCAATCGATCTACTATGTAACCCGAGGTTATCCAAGAGCTCGAGCGAGCCACTTTTTTGAAATTTCCCATAAGTACAACCTGGGAGTAAAATTGGAAAAGTGGTTCAATCGAGCCTTAAATATTGATCGAGCTCTCATTTAACAATGTCAAGAGCTCAATCAATGGTTTATTAAACACTCAATCAAGGTGTTTGAATTTTTGAATTTAAGATCTCAGTCAAGTGTTGTATGTGCTCGATCGAGCTATTCATGGCCAAAAAAAGAATGTTTTATCTCCCCTTCTATAGATTTCTCTGAAACACCATTGTGTAGCGTAGTACACTTAACCAAATATTTACGCTTATGTTGTCGAGTTGAACTTGTTAAATTCGTGAAGGAGTCCTCTATTCAATGGCATATGAATTTGACATTATCGAATTCGTATGATATTTTTCATATAATTTATTTTAAACAGAATGCTTGAATTTTGTTTAGACAATTTGAAATAGGATAAATAAAAAATCAATAACATAACATATACAAAAGAAAAAAAATAAAAAATTATCAATATCTTCATTTACGAGTCCTCTTCAAAAGGGCACTCTTTATTTTCCAATTTATTTAAATAGTAGAAAAAATCTTATGTGAAGACATGTGTTTAAAAAATGAAATTAAAATATTAATTCACCAACTTCGAAAAATAATAAAAAAATATATAATTTTGCATAAAAAAAAGTAAAGTTTTAATATGCATAACTTAGTTATCTCTATTTGGATCATGCTCATATGCATATTTTTTAAAAAGTAAACATTTTAGACTAAGTTATGCTACGTGAACGCCTACGCACTTGTTCAGATTTGTTGAAATTCGCAAGGATAAGAATTTCATTTAATCGAAAATTGACATATTATATGATGTTAAAATTTTATTCAAGAAATATCATTAGGACAAAAAAATAATTCTCAACAAATTGTCTTTTTACTCCAAATCAAAATTCACAAAGCTTATATCAATTTTGAGGGCTTCAATTTGATAAAAGAGTAAAGTTTTGAAATTTCATTGACGCATTTAGCCCAAAAGTGTAATCGATATTCATGCATTCACCTCATCAAGATTATATCTTAATTAATTAGTGAGTTCTTATAGATCCACCCATCTGATCCTAAATTCACACATGAAAACTCTACATGCCTCACACCATATATGAATTTAGTTGTATCAAGCTCACTTGATCAAAGGATTACACTAATCAAGGTAGTTAATCATGATTATGAAATAATAGCGAAAATATAGTCTTTGAGTTATTGTACTAGTCAATACCCCTTGCACTTACGATACCTTATATAACCAGACGATATATTAAACCTACGATTAAGGTAAAATATGATTAAATGTATAACCAATTTGAAATCTCATTAATCACATATTATGGTTTAAATATAGTATTTAATCTAAAAAAGTGAATGATGTTTGAAAACCTCACTTGATCACGGATGCACAAACAAATGGCCTCATCAAGGAATGCTTTGACATTTATTCAATACTGAAATGACTCTATAGAATAATATTCTACATATATTTTTGAGATATATTACCATCATTAAGAGAACACTTTAAGATATTGATTTCCCTGAAAAACCAAATCATTCACTCTAGGAGCTCATCATAGCATTCCATCACTCCTACCTTCCAATGACCTTAAAAAAACATTACTTGAAATAAATCAAGTTCTTCAAAGAATATTTTATGCTGGAAATGTTTTCATTGAGGAAATATTTCCCTGTACTTCTGATAGTGAAAACAATTTATGTTTGATAAGTATTTATTCTTTCCCTATACACCTTGGGACTTCCTTCCCTTGGATTTATTTCCTTTTCTTACTAATGAAAACTCTTTTTCTTTGTCTCTATAAGAGGTCCTGTCTTTGGTGTTCCGCCCTATCTCTTCTTATGCCAAGTTGGACAAAAAACACTCCCACTCTGGTAATTTCTCCCTCCCATTCACAAAATACTGGTAGTTGTGCCAGCTCTTGGGAAGGCATATAAGTGCTAGGTTCACCAAAACATCCTAGGAAACTGTCACACCATCACTTCGAAGCTTATCTGGACATTGAGTGAAATTTTTTAAGTATTTTGGTATTGTCTGGCCCTCCTCCATCTTGATCATTTTGAGTTTTTCCTACAGTTCCAGCTTCATATGGTCGTTCCTATTCTAAAAATCATTTGTTAAGGCCTTCTACATAGAATATGGAGTTTCCTTTCCTAGGAGATTCAAGAAAATATTATCTTGAACTCCTTCTAACGGAATCCTTCTCGTCATTACTACATTATTCTTCCATGGTTCAAGAAGCTGAGCATCTGTTGCTGAGGGCCCCAGAATATCACTATCTATGATTTTTTTCAATCCGTTGTCCTCCAACACTGCCTCCATCATGTCCTTCCATTCTATGTGATTTGAATTACCCTCAAGGGAATATTTGAGTCTCAATCCATAGAAAGACATCCTCATATGTTGTTGGTTGTGAACAACAAATCTGGAAATTCGATTCACTTTTTCAAAAATGCCTATGGTTCTTCTTTTCTATAGTGAGTCCTACACCGTTACCATGTATAAAATCCACATAGACTCAATTTTTATTGTAATATGCTAAAACAAAATAGAGAATATATTTCTACAAATTTTCGGAAACCAAATACGATCACATAATCACATGAACAAGAAAAGAAATAATTTCAAACACACAAAAAAATTATGTATCTGGGGAAAGCCTTAGCTAAAAACCCTGCAATAATACAATTTTATTTCCATTCCTAAGAAACCCCTACACTATCTTTGATTGTCTCACTCTAATCCCAGCAAGAATGGTTTGATACTTAACCAATTTCTTGCCTCTAGGTTTTTGAACCTTTCTTATGAATTCTTGAGGGAATTGAGACCCTATTAATAAGGAAATTCCCAAGAGTTGATTGCGTAATTAATCTAAAGCATTCTGCTAACTTCATGCAGGACCTGTACAATTTTCTAATAGTACAACTGATATTATACTTCCAATAACTCCAATATTAACTTGGCCTTCCTTAGAATGGAAATGCAATATCTATTTATAGAAAATTATCAGTTATCTCATTCATCACTAGACATGAATTAAATAATATTTAATTAAATGGACCTATCACTAGTTCTTCTCTTAGTTAAAACTAGTTATACTAATTTTAACTCAAACAATTAAGTTAACTAATTAAAACTAAAAACAAACTCAATCAGGGCTCCTAAAAAGTAGGAGACACTCTAGATGCCTCTATTTTGACCCTCAAATTGAATTAACTAAACTAACTAATTCATTCTAACTCGGCTAACTCATACAAGGTATCATCTAATGTGGAATTACAATTTCCTTCTAATTTAATTAAGGGAAAATTAAATTAGAATCCATTTTCAATATTTATAGTTTCCGTTTTCAACATCATATTCTTGGACCAATACCATTTCTATAGTGGATATGGCAGCATCAAGACACGGTAAATATTCACGCTAATAATCAGGGGTATAAAAGCGATTCCCAAATCAATACATATTTCAGGGCATCAAACGCTTTCTGAGCAACGGTGTACCAATGGAAGGGGGCCCCTTTTTTAAGCAAGTGACTGAATCCTTTAGTCAAATCAATGTAATTAGGGGAGAGCCTTCATAGGAAGTTATCTTTCCCTTGGAGTCTTTGTAATTTAATGAGAGAAGAAGGTGCAAGAAAATTGGCGATAAACTATACTTTTAGACGATCAATGCGAATTTCATTTTTAGAATGAAAAAACCAAAAAATCCACCAAAACCAACACTAAACACATATTTGTGTTGGTTAATTTGAATTTTATAGTGTCTACAATGGAGGAAAATTGCCATAATATGGATTGGGTGATCAAGATGATGTTTAGAATCAGTAGGGAGATCATCCAAATAGGGTGGCAGGATGTGTTCCTGGATAATGTGGGAGGACAGGAAGCCTTCTCATTCACGGATGGTTTCTCAAGATACGACTAGATCAGAATCGTTACGGAAGATATAAGAAAGATAACCTTTGTAATATAATGGAGATACTTTCAGTATATAATCATGAAATTAAGTCTGAATAATGTGTCATCAATCTTCTCTTGCATAGTAGTAGCTGCATTTAAATAATACATCCATAAATTCTTAGAAGTATACTTTAATGACTGCACAGTTTTTGGATTATTGAATAATCATGTCTCGATTCTACGCCTGATGTTGGATACTTGGTAGAAGTATCAAATATCGCTCAATATGAAAAAGTGTATATTTTTTGTTCTATTCGGGATCTTGCTAGGTCATATTTTTTGTCAGCAAGGATTCATGGTGGATCCTACAAAGATCGATGTTATCCTTAACCTAAAATTTCCTCCAAATGTGAAATAACAGTGCTAAATTTCGAGGCATACAGGATATTACCAGAAGTTCATTCATGGCTACACACTGATCACTCTGTCGATGGATAAATTGTTAAATAAGGATTCCTGATTTTTTTGGGACGAAGACTACCAGAAGATCTTTGAATTGCTTAAGGAGAAGATGGTCACTGCTCCCATATTGGTCTTTCCATACTAGACGAAGGAATTCCATGTACATGTTGACGCTTCCTGCATCGCGTTGCGAGTTGTGTTAGCACAACCAGGAGTCGGGGAGATTGACCTCCCTATTGCATTTGCAATTAGGAAATTGTCAAGTGCAGAGCTTAAATACTCAACCACAGAAAGGGAAAGATTGGTTATGGTCTTTATGCTACAAAAGTTCCACCACTGTCTGTTGGGAGGCCACTTAATATGTTTACTGACGACTCTACTCTGAAGTACCTAGTCAACAAGCCTATGATAGGGGGGAAGATTTGGTGATGGTTGCTGCTATTTCAGGAGTATGAATTTGAATTAGTTGTGAAACCTCGGAGATTGAATGATGGGCCAGACCATCTATCGCACATTGAATGTGTAGAAGAGCTAACTAGCTTGGAAGGCAGCTTACCAGATGCACAATTATTCTCCATCAAAGTACTCGATGATCGCTTTGCAGATATTATTCATTTCTTTACCACTGGAAGTGCAACCACAGAATATACGATGCAATTGATGAATTTATGATTGAAAAAGTAACCATCTGTCTTTAAAATAACATATAAATATAAATGTAAATCCCCAAAACACATTAAAATACTAAATTGTAAAACGAGCAACAATGATGGATGAATTTATAATTGAAAAGAAAAATGATCTGTATATAAAATAACATATAAAAAAATGGATTACCCATTTTTTGGGCAAGATATCATTCTAATAGATTCACTTGTAGTGTACTAAAAAAATATTTATATTGTAAAAAAAAAGGATCTAGATACTAATAAAAACGTTAATGAAATAGTGAGGACAATAATATCGAGAGCCAAAGTAGGAGACGTTTATTAAAAGATCACAATTTTCACTTACCTCTTCGAGGGGGAAAACTTCAATATGGCATAGATAAGTTAAAAAAGATATCGATGGCATATTTTATAATCCTTATTCCTATATATATACACTACGTTTTGTATTTATATACCATTCTATAGGTTTTTATAGACTTGATATTATCATGTATAATTAAATGTATCCTTCTAGCATAAGAACTAACCACGGTATCGACTATTGTTTGTTGATTGGATATTTCATATAGGAAATTCATCAACTAAGTTGTTTAGTGAGCTTTAGTTTTTTCTTCACCCTTAGTCGTGTCTAATACAAGGGAAATTTAGTGATGACAAAGATTGTGTTTATGGAAATAAAATTTATGTTGTTGTTGCATTATTCCCTAGTAAATTATTTGAATGGGTTATGTTGTTCGCAGTTCATGTGGTCATCCCTAAAAGCCCTTAAAGACTATTGATTTTAAATCAATGATATATTTATTTTTCAAAAACCATTTTTGGATTTTTTCTTTTGGATGGATTTTAAATAGGATTTTAGATATGTAGTTGGTTATTATAATTTATGCTTATAAAGTTGTCAAAATTAGAAAAATTTGTGCCACCCTATAAAAAATGGATTACCCATTTTTTCGGTATGATAACATTCTAATAGATTCAATTGTAGTGTACTAAAAAAATATTTATATTGTAAAAAAATAGATCTAGATAGTAAGAAAAATGTTAATGAAATCGCGAGCAGAATAGTATAGAGAGCCAAAGTAGGAGAATTTTATTAAATGATCACAATTTTCAGTTACCTCTTCAAGAGGGAAACCTTCAATATGACATAGATAAGTTAAGAAAAATATCCATGACATATTTTATAATCCTTATTCCTATATATATACACTACATTTTGTATTTATATACCATTCTATAGGACTAGTAGGTAGAACCTTCTAATAAGCCATTATATATATATAGATATATATGGAGATGGTCATTATGATTAAAGTCATGCATAATAAACAAATTTTATTATTACCTTATTCTTGATAGTGAATTAGTCATGGAATGAATCAACATGGTCAAACGTGACAACTATATGTAACCAAAACATAACACGTGGAATTGTAGCTTGCACAATGGTGACTTGTATACATCTCATTTAGGTATGATTCACACTATGACTCCATAGGGACTACCTGTATCATTCTTGCATATTTTGGATATGCTATAATACTAATAACTTTTACATTAATACTAATAAATCTCCTAAAACTCAAACTTTTAATAATACTAATAAGTTTTACATTAAAATTTAAAATGGCTAACTCTAAAAAGACACATTCAATTTTAATAACCACAACTAACGCATAGAGATGTCATTATCCTATGGTCCAATTATAATGATTTAATTAGAATTGAAACTATTTCACACTATTGCATTGCAAAATCATATAAACATGAGAAGGTAAAAACAAAACTATCTTTTTCTAAATTGAAAAACTATTAATAAAAATTTATTTCAACCCATATTTTTCTTCAATTATCAATATATCCCTTTTATAATTGAAAAAAAACGATCTATCTATGAAATAACATATAAATATAAATCCAAATACCATAAACACGTTTAATTACTAAATTATAAATCCAACAACCATGGTTGATGAATTTATAATTGAAAAATTAACCATTTGTCTATAAAATAACATGCAAATATACATGTAAATCCCAAAAACACATTCAAATACTAAATTGTAAAACCAGCAACCATGATGTATGAATTTATAATTGAAAAAAAAATGACATGTATATAAAATAACATATAAATATAGATTCAATGCCATATAACATATAAAAAAATGATCTGTCTATAAAATAACATATAAAAAATGGATTACCCATTTTTTGGGCAGCAGAGCATTATAATAGATTCACTTGTAGTGTACTAAAAAAATCTTTATATTGTAAAAAAAAAGGATCTAGATACTAATAAAAACATTAATGAAATAGCGAGCACAATAATATCGAGAGCCAAAGTAGGAGACGTTTATTAAAATATCAAAATTTTCACTTACCTCTTCGAGGGGGAAACCTTCAATATGGCATATATAAGTTAAAAAAAATATCCATGGTATATTTTATAATCCTTATTCCTATAGATATACACTACATTTTGTCCTTATAGACTATTCTATATGTCATGTATAAATAATGGAATTTATAAAATGACTGCCACTACAATAGTTTCAAATACTTGCAATAACATAAAGCACAAGAAGAAAAGTATAAATTAAGTTTCCAAGTTCCTTAGTTGAACTCTAATGGTTGCACTAAATATAATTATTAAATCTTTTGAACAATAAATATAGTTATTAATTGTTGCAATAAATATAGCTATGATAGGAAATACCACTTATTTAGTACCTATTAGAAATTAGGCGAGTTTTTCACCTCTAGGATGCACTTGTGTGACATTAGGGACATCTTTCTGTTCCTTTGAGATACCATGAGAAAATAATTTTATAAACACATTTTAGTGGAGTAATAAGATATTTTGGTGTTGGGATAAAATGGTAGTGATATAGAGGTATTTCTATTAGGGAAAGCTTCATCATGATGTCAGAAAATATATTAGATTATGCACTATTGATGCCATCACCAAGCCTTCGATCAAGAAGAAAGGGTTGTACACTCCTCCACCTATCCTAGATAGGATTTAGGTGTTAGTATCCATGGATATATGTCAGGAATAATCTCAACCAATCATGATAATGACTCTACAATACTTGTGGTTGTTGATTGTTTCTTTAGGACAACCACTTTGGCAACCTACAAGAAGAGTTACATAATACTTCTTTGAGAATGATTGGCTATATTTTGGGATGTCATAGTTCATTATTTTTGTAAATAAGAATTATAGGTTTCTAAATTATTTCAAGTCTAATATATGGTCAATGATGGACACCAAGTTGACCAAATCAACTCCCTTCCATCCCCAAACCAATGCTAAATAAAGGTAGTCAACATCATGACTGTTTGTATTGTGACAATGTGAAACTATAAATAACTACGTACATCAGATGAGAGATTCCTTAAGTTAAACATAGCTACAATCCATCCATTCATGGCTATATTTTCCACAACTACAACACAACCATTTTCAATTGTAGTTGATGATTTTTCATTTGACCTAAATTGACATAGCTCTACCATTTTTATGTTTTAAGAAAAATCATTCCATGCTCAAAGTAAGAAACATAGAGCAACCAATTTTTTTTAATAGATATGACACATCAAAAAACATGTTCATGATATTTTATAGAAACCCAATAAACAAATTTGATTATTACCTTATTCATCATAGTGAATTAGTCATGGAATGAACAAACATGGTCAAACATGATGACTATATGTAACCAAAACATAACATGTGGAACTGTAGCTTGCACAATGGTGACTTGTATACATCTCATTTAGGTTTGATTCACACTATGACTCATTCACAGGGGCTACCTCTATCATTCTTGCATATTCGGATATGCAATAATACTAATAACCTTTACGTTAATACTAATAAATTTTCTAAACATGGACTTTTAATAATACTAATAACTTTTGCATTGAAATTTAAAATAGCTAACTCTAAAAAGACACATACAAATTTAATAGCCACAACTAATGCATAGAGATGTCATTCTCCTATGGTCCAATTACAATGATTTAATGAGAGCAAAAACTATTTCACACTAATGCAATGTAAAATCATATAAACATTGGAATCTTAAAGAAAAATTACCTTTTTCTAAATTGAACAACCATTACACAAAACTTCTTCAAATTTAAAGAGTAAATCAAATTCTGAAATCATTATTCAATTACAGTGTCATAAACATACCAAACTAAGAGAAAAAATAAAAACTGGAAAGACATACTAATTAATTAATTAAAATTATTATTATATTAATAAAAAATATAAATATATAAATACTATTAGCTAGCATATAATTTCAACCCATATTTTTGTTCAATTATCAATATATCCCTTTTATAATTAAAAAGAAACGATCTATCTGTAAAATAGCATATAAATATATATCCAAATCCCAATTTAAATACTAATTTTTTATAACATATAAATATAAATCTAAATTCAAGTTTACATAATAAATTATAAAACCAGCAACCATGATGGATGAATTTATTATTGAAAAAGAAACTGTCTATAAAATAAAATATAAATATAAACCTAAATCGCAAAAACACATAAATATAAATCTAAATCCCATAAACACGTTTAAATACTAAATTGCAAAACCCATAGAATTTATAATTAAAAAAGAAATCATCTCTCTATAAAATAATATATAAATATAAACCAAAATTCCAAAAAACATTCAAATACTAAATTGTAAAACCAACAACCATAATAGATAAATTTACAATTAAAAAGAAAACAATCTATCTATAAAATAACATATAAATCTCATAAACACGTTTAAATACTAAATTGTAAAACCATGATGGATAAAACCGAAATGATGAAGCACGTTAAATACTAAATTTAGATGAAACAACTATTAAATATAAATGTAAATCCCAGAAGCACGTTAAATACTAAATTTTAAAACCAGCATGTTAAATAATAAATTTAAATGAAACAACTCTTCGAAATAAATCTAAATCCCAGACGCACGATAAATACTAAATCTTAAAACCAGCAACCTTATGGATGAAACAACAGGAACTATAACTAGAGCAGCATGGCAGCACTATAACTATGATGAAGGGCATTAAATTAATTCGACACTAGAGCAAACCAAGCAAACCAATGCAACTACGCTGAACGTGGTATGTGCCGGTTGTCTGTACTTGGAAACAAGATCAGAAGAAAGGATGATTTAATGATGGATGTCGAGGATTGAACATGGAGGCAGGAGTGGTGGTTGCTGGTGCCATGCGAACTTGATTACGCAATTGGGAACAATGACACTGAAGTTCTGTTCTTCTCTCCTCTTTTCGCTGAGCCAGATTACGCAACTGGGAGAAATGACACTGAAGTTCTGTTCTTCTTTTCTCTTTTGGCTGAGCCAGAGAAACATAGAGAGGCTTGCCCATGACAATTTTTCTATTCATTTCTGCTAGTGCTCGGGATGTTTCCTGAGGAGATGAGAATGCTATAAATCCAAAACCTTTACTGTGTCCATGAAAATCTCTCATAACCTTGCATGAAGTGATAGTGCCATAAATAGAGAAAATATCTCTTAGCTTGTTATCATCAATACTATCATGTAAGTATTTTAAATAAAGATTTGTTTCACATTGCTTCCTTAATTCAGATTTTTTCAAGGCTTTTCCGACATACCATTTCCTACCATCAACTTTCTTGCCGTTTAAACTATCAACGCACTTTGCTGCATCATCTGGATTCTCAAAATTGACAAATCCAAAACACTTCGAATTCCCCTCTGCATCCCTCATCACTGCCACGCTGGTAATTGTGCCGTAGTCACCAAAATAAAATCTCAAGTCCTCATCATTCATTGACTCTGATAAATTGTTAACAAAAACATTGTTAAATTTCGCTGGTTGTCGCTCCTCCTTTTTGATGAACGGACCAACAGAAATCGGTTTGTCGTTTATCACCACACCATTCAAATTTTTTATTGCATTTTGTGCTGCTTCGTATTGCTCAAAATGCACAAAGCCATATCCTTTGGAGTTTCCAAATGCATCTGTGGCAACCTTAGAAGACAGAATCGGTCCGAACACAGAGAATTTATCATATAGAGTTTTATTGTCTACGCTTTTTTCAAGATTCTTAATAAATAAGTTGCCTGATACAGACTCGCGGATGCTAGGGTCGCGCTGTGAGTACATTATCCGAATAGGCTTTCCATTAAGGGGTGTAAAATTCAAGCTACGTAAAGCCTCGCGAGCATTTTCAGCAGTGTTGTAATTGACATAGGCATATCCGAGAGAAGTATTGGTTATGCCATCTCTGCAGATGCGAACACTGAGAAGTGGGCCAATCCCCTGGAAGAGTTCATAAATCTGCACTTCAGTAACATTGGGCTCCAGATCCCCCACATAAAAATATTTCCTGGCGGATTCATTGTCTCTGCCATTAACATCTCCCTGTTGTTGATGTGAAACACGGGGTTCTCGTTCTTGGGCCTGAGTCTGTGCCATTGCGTCTATGCTTATATTTTTATCTCTTATCTCTGCTCCTGTTAATGTGGAGAAACGAATGAAATACCAATTCAATCCAGACTCACCGCCGTAAAACGCAAATGATTTTCAATTTACGTGCGGAAAGAAAATCAGAACCCACCACTTTTGTGTTTTGGCAGATTTATTGTGGAGAAATGAATGAAATACGAATTCAATCAAACTAAAAATCCAGAGTCACCATAAAACGAAGATTATTTTCAAACAATGAGGAAAGAGAATCAGAACTCACCACTTTTGTCTTTTGGCAGATTTATCGGTTCTTTTAGTGTAATGCTTTGTCGCTACAGAAATAATACGCAGAGGTGAGTGCGGAACCGATTCAATGGTCGTGGTGATATACGTATTTAAATATGGTGGCTAGGATTTTCTAAATGTGGTGGTGTCAGGAAGACCCTATACATTTTATTTGAATGTGTTAGATGGGATTTTCCAAAAAGTGCAAGAAGGGTGACATGCCCACGTTTCGAAGTTGTTATAGGTTTTTTCTTCATGAGTCGGAGATTTATTATCATCATAATAGTTTAAATAAAATGATTATAACAAGGTTAGTTATAGGTTTTTTCTTCATGAGTCCGCCCTTTATTATCATCACAATAGTTTAAATAAAATGATTATAACAAGGCTAATTTGAGAAGGGATAAATTTTAAGAACTAATTCAATGAACTTGTTGAAAAAGTCACAAGTCATCTTTAACACATCTTGATCACATGTTATGAATTTATAAATAATAAATTCGACCATTCTCCTTTGCAATATCACTCACAACTTATTAGTGTCACATGACAACCTCTCATCTAAGATAATGTTTAGAATGGCATGACAATTAAGTGTCTAACTTTATGATTACCTAGAGATTTAAAGTCTAACAACTAGGAGGCCACATTGGCCTTGTTGTGTGATTGGAATATAATTGAAGGACATGTACTCTTATGTAACGACAAGGAAATTTTAATCATTTTGTGGAATTTGTTATGGGATGAATTACCCTAGGGTTTGGGTTGAGAACCCCAACATACCAAGAATCATACAACAACGAGAAGGAAGAAAAATTACAATCATAACAAGATCATAACATGTATAAAGCATTAATATCACAAAGATCATGAATTGGAGAAAGATTCTTTATTGATGTATGTAAATATGTGTGGAGGAATACCACCTGATTCAGCCACGGCTCCAAGTGAAACCGTCCTCCAGATTCGTTGAGCCCAAGCCTCAACAATCTCCTTCCATAAACATACACATGGATGTCATATAAGAGGAATGGACGAAGAAAACAAGGGTTTCCACAATCTCGGAAGTGTAGCAGGCACAGAGATAAATCAGAGTTGATCACGGACTAACTAGCCAAATCTCAATACCTATCTCTCTCTCCCCTTTAGGCCTTTCCATCAAGTGTATTTCTACCACCCTAGAACAGTTGTTTTAGTTGGCATATATTTAGGCCACAAGCTCCTGTAGGTAGGCTTCCGGTGTAACCCATAAACCCCACCAAAAAAATAGGGAATTTTATATTTTTTCATATTTTAAATTATATACACGGGTTCGGTATAACTAGACCCGCGTGTGCACACTATTTTGAGAGGCCAGAGTTGTGTATGGAATTCAAAATAATGTTTTTTAGGTAAAGAGCCAAGTCTGAAGGGATAGTTCTCCCCAAGGCCATAACACAGAGCATCAAGTATATAGAGGTGGAAAATGATGCTATAATAGAATTGGAAGGAAATTTTTGTCTTTTTGTTTAATTGAAAGGGTCTCTTCTCCTTAAAAAATAGGTAACCTATGTGGTTGTGTTGGAACATAGTTACTTAGCAAGTGCATGAATTTGACTTAGGAATATGAATTGAGAAGAAAAGTGGTTGAACTACAAAATTTCAATTATGTCACATGTGATAATAGGGAAGGACATAAAAGAAAAAAGAGAAAGATGGTAACTTCCGAGTTTAGTAATACGTAGTGAAATGGTATCATTCCTTTGAGGTTGCACTTTTAAAACTTATGAGCAGAATATTTTTAGCAACAAAATTATATAGGTATGTATTATTTTCCATAAAGTTGTGAATTTGCAGCCGCACTAATGGTTTCTTTTAAAAGAGTCGACGATTTTTTTACCATGTCCATCTTTTTTGATAATAAGATTAGCATTTTAGAATATGAAGAGATACATTTCCCATTAGTACATCCATATCTTTGGTTAATTTTGTTGTAGACTACATCCTTCAACACTAAAAAGAGATTTAATGTCAACATCATCACTCAATAGAGGTTAGTAGTATGGTTTATATCACATATAGTTATGGATAATATAGTAACATAGACAATAGAGTTATGTTGAAGGAATATCATTTCTACATAGGTTGAATCACATTGGATTTGGTTAGATGGATTCCTAGGCTAATTTGCAAATGCTTGTGTATTTCAATTATCGTGCAAGTTTAATAAAAAATGAAAGATGTTTCATATTTGGAACTATTTCAATGAATTACATGAGAAATGTGAATGTTATGGAGTGGATACATGCATGGAAATAACATTATGTGGGCAAGAAATGAGGTTCAAAGCCAATGTTTTCATTGATGTTGTAAAATATATAATTGGATGTTGTTTCTTACTACAGGAAAAGGGGACAAGAAAATGAGAAGACCAATTAACAAATAATGGACATGCATAGAGATATTTATGGGAGTTGGAAAATGTAGATTGATCAAAAACATATAGATGGGAAACAACTAAGGATACACATTCGTTTAGTATAAGCATCACAAAACTATATAATTAAAATAGGGATATGGAATTTTTGGTTTTTTACTTATGTTTCCCAAATAGTAATGGTCAATGTGATGATTGTGAATCTAAATAATCAATTGATATATGATATTGTGTATATTTCCCAATTGACCAACATATAACCACTTAATTATTCCATTTTAGAGAGGAACAATCAACTATTTCACTTGATTATGATCATGTATCAAATCTCATACAAGTGTGATGAATTAATATTTTATTAAATTTCAATTAACAAGAATGAATGTAGTACAAACTATTGATCTAGTGGACTAATGTTATGGAACTACGTTTCTTCAAGGGTATATAAACATCGTGGTTTCCTCAAAAGATAATGGATTTTCCATTTACTATTATTGGTTGGAAATTTTATTAAAGGGATAGAATAAATTCAATGTATTAGTAGCTAACTCCAAAATCATTAACTTTCTTATTGGATTGATGGTTATTAAGTGAGAATGTATACAAAAAATGAAAAAAATCGAGTAAAGGTGTTTATGTATACCAAGATTATAGACCAAATCAAACTGCATACTACTATACAAAATGAGGTGTTGTGAAAAAATTCCTTTCACAAATAATGTCAGAGAATAATTGATCAAAGCTACAATAATTCCTAGATCATACTAAGAAACAAAATGTTGCAAGAACATCTCAGAAGGTTTATATTTCACCCACATGAATCATGTTTTTTTCTATAATCCGCAATATTTAGCCTAGGGGACCTCTATTAAATAAGAGATTATGTTGAAGTGTATTTAAGGAGTAAATGAAAATATTACATTTGGTAGTGTGGCAATAGTTTCTAGAAGAGGGAAAATGGTAGGAAAAAACTCATAGGTTTGTTAGTTACAACCTCTATTTTGCACTAGATGTTTCTTTGTCTAGGAACTAATGATGAAGGGGGAGTATTATTTCATGAGAGTGAGAGAAATATTCATTGTCTCCTATGTGGTTGTCTCATTATATGTAGTAGAATTATTGAACCATGTGTAATAAGTCTTCTTCTATGCAAAATAAATTTTGTTTGAGTTGTACTCTATGTTCACTATGTTCAATCATTTTAGCATTGTGTTAGTATTATGTGGAGTAAACTATTGAGTGGTTGTAGGCTTTATATCACAGAGAAAGGGATTTCAAATTATTTTTTTTAATTTTTTTTAAGGATTTAGATATTGAATTCTTGTTTAAGGCCAAGTATTTAGTGCAAGCTTTGCACCAATTAATGTGTAGTCCAAATTGTTGTCATCTCCCACTCAATTCTGAGGTCTCATTTCTTGGATAGTCAAACATTTCATTTCCCTAAACAGTGACTCAAATTACTAAGAATATGAAGGTAATTTGAATGTTGATAAGTCAATGCATTGGGTAAATTCCATGGACAATGTTATTCATCCATAATTTTCACTATTTGAAGATGACTAAGTATCAGTTCTAGATTTCTAGAAACAAAGTTCATGAACATTGTGAGTTCTAGAAATCTCACTGCCTTCATTATCCTTAGGGTAGATTTTCACTATTTCATCATCCCATCATGTCAAGGTCAGCTCACTACTCCCAAAGGACCTGTCATTGGCTCATACCACTCATTATCACTATGTGTTTCCACCTTTGGCCTCAGCCCTCTATTTTGTTTTGCCTAACTCCTCCATTGTCCATCTAGGGTTTTCAAGGGCATTTTTTTTGGTTTCGTGACCTCAATGGTTAAAAATAAACAAGGCTTGTATCTTGATGCTCTTACACCTCCTCCTATCCTTAATATACCTTCATACACACTTCCCATCACTCCTATTCCTCAAATTCATCATTTTTCTACAAAACCTAGTCTATTGCCACAATTTGCACTTTTTAAGACTAGGCATGTGTTTTTCACTTTTGGACACCTTCCCCTCACTCAATCATTGAAAATCAACTTTCCCCAACTCCCTAACATCTACCCCTATCCCCCAAAATTTCCCCAAGAATTTAGACAACCCTTAACCCGTTCATTCCCCTCCCTCTACAAGGCAGTCCTAAATCCCCTACACCAAACCCTAATTTCCTCTTCCAACTAAGCTAGGGCTTGATATGAAAAGGAGGCACAAGAGAAAAGGATTCATTTTATAGATCATGTCAGCAAGCATAAGTCAATACCCACTCATAAACATCATGCCTCCATCATTTTCCAAAAATTCATTCCAAGAGACAAGCCATGTGTCACGCCTAGGGCCAGTTTTGCTTCAAACCATGTTTATGACCAAAAGGATATGCATTTTAAAAAGATGAGAGACGTTTGTGTCCAATATAGTCTCAATAAGAGAAACCTCTTTCATTTTTTACACATGTATCATGGTTTTGGAGCAATGTCAAAAATACAAGTATCACGGGAGAATTTCTGCACTTCTACAGGGACCTTTGGAAAATCTGTTTTTCTCACCACTGGAGTGTCGAAATGACTTTCTAAATGAGTCAAATGACAACTAGACTTGAATATATTTCCAATGAGCTATCACGGGTCCAAAGCGGACATCGGGAAGGTTATCAACACTTGGATGCAAGTTGACCCATTTTCTGCTGAGGTGGTGTTGTGCTAATAGACCATTGGCGCTGCGCAAATGGGGTTTTTTATAGTGAATTTTTGCACTGCACTGTGAAAAAAGAGGGTGGAACTACGCTAATATTTAGCGTTGTGAAAATTCCTAGAAAGTGCCAAGGTCAAAAGCCTTTTCCCTAAATCAAATTTTCACTCTCCAAGCTACCTCCAGGATTTGTGAAAAGGCCAAGAATTGGTAAGTGATTCCCTTTCCTTGTCTCTAATCAAGTTTTTAAATTGATTTTGGTCTCTATGGCTTTTGATGATAAAACCCTAGGTATGTAAACCCTAGGCCCTATATGAAAATGAACCTATGTGCTTAAATGACCTCTTGCAAATAGTTCAATATCATATAAGTGTGGGTGAGTTAAGGTGCCTACAAACTCAGTTGAGAAGGGCCTCCTTAAGAACTCCAAAGCCACAAAAACCCTAACCTCCATACCCCTCATTCACCATAGTTGAGCTCATCATATTTTTCACTTTGTCTCCATCAAACCCCAAATTTTCCCCTCCTATTGATACATCAAATGAAGAGGATGACAGTGGTAATAATGAACAAGAGGGTGACAGTGGTAGTACAAAGAAAGAAAATAATAGGGGAAATGAAGAAGACAGTGGGGCTAACACATAAATCCATGAAGAGGAGAAAGAAGGAAATGAAGCAAAGGATGAGGGAAAAGAGCACAACAATAGTGAAGACAAGGAAAGTGACAAATCAGAAGGAGGCAATGATGGTAAAAATACAGGTAAGTCATCCCAAGATGCAGAAATGGTTGGTAATAATGAACAAGGTGATGACTAAGGTGAAAGTGATGAGGGTTATGATGGGGCAGAATACATAGACACAAATGATGAAAAGAATGTTGGAAAAAAAAAAGAATAAATCAGTGAGGTAGAAATAGAGTTTGATGGAGAAGACACTAATGAGGAACAAAGTCAAAATGAGGTAAGTACAGAGGTTGATGATGAATTTAAAGACAAAAGTGACAATATTGAAGGTAGTGAGGAAGATAATTTTGATGCTGGTTTTGAAGGCTAGAGTATCAGTGATCATGTGGAACATGAGGTAATTGATAGTGACCACAGTGAAAATAAAGAAGTTGCTGACAACACCAAGGGTCACAGCCATGATGAAAACATTTCTAGAAACACCATCTCTCCTCTCACATACACATACGACAAAGGGCCAAGACAAGTGCTTGCTGCCTCCGAAAGGCAAGCGACCTTGCTAACTACATCAACTCCAAGGCTTGAGAGGGCAAGTATACACCTAGAGGCCAAGATGATGAAGGCCTAGGGCTGCAAATAAAAATGACAAAGTATTATGCCAAGAAACACAAGCTTCCTTGTGCCAAATTGAAGGAAGCCCTCCTTGAAGTCCAAAATCTAAAAGGGGAAAAAAGGTATAACAGCATTGGATTTTTGGCTGAGGCTTCTCAGCAGTTGATCAGAACCCCTTAGAGAAGATCTCCACCAAATTTGAGAATATTTGGAGAAAATTTTGTTTTTTTGAAATTTTTTGGCCTCATTTGCGCAGCGCCACTAGCGCTACGCAAACACATGGAGAATCCCTAGGAGAAAAAAATTACATTTTTAGATTTCTCTCAGCCTGCACATCATGATCACAAAATTTCAGAAGTTTTTGAGCAGGTATAACCCCTCAAAAGGTCGAAAAACCTCACTTTTTTACCTTTATGCCCCTGTTTTGGGACTGGTGCTGTGCAAATGAAAAGTCTGGAGATTTTGAAATTTTTACCAGGTTACATGAGCTGGATCAGTAAACCACAAGAATTTTTTGAAGTTAGACTATTCGGGCTTTCCAACGAGCCATCATGGAGCCAAATCCGACATCGGGAAGGGGTCCAAAATTCGGTCACAAAAGACCCTATTTTCTGCTGAAGGTGGCGCTACGCAAATGTGATGGATAGTGTGTTTTGGACCAAAAGTCAAAAAAATACACTCATTTATGGAAAAATGATATTTTTGAGTTTCTTGAGGCTAGACAATCTAGATTTAGGTTCAAATAGTTATTATGTCATTTATTTCATAGGATATTATGTGCGTTGGGCCTTGCATAGTCTCTTGGCCATAAATGACATTTATGAGTTTTTTAGGGTTTCTAGAAGCCTCTTATGGTTTCCACGTCCTCATTTTCTGAGTTAAATAGAGAATGAGAACTTTTTTGTAAATGTTGGAATTTGATGATTTTCATGAGTAATATATGGTTTTCATGAGCTTGGAGAAGAAATTGGTTTTGTGAAGTGGATGAATGGCTTGTTTGCTTGGATAATGGAGAAGCTTGTTTGTAGGATTCCATAGCTTGGTGAATGGTGATGTTTTCCTAATTTTTCTATTGTTTTCTTTTTCATCATTATGTTTCATGTTTCTTAGCTTCTATTAAACATAAAAGTATAGGTTGAGACATGTTCATTGAAGCAGCTCAGTCCTCCTGTTTGTTATAGCCTTTATGTTTTCCTTTGTTTGGGTCATAAATAAGGAATTCTTCACTGCTCCTTAGGCTCCCCTAAATTTTTTTATGTTTCATGCATGGTTAGTATGTTAGCTTACAAGTAAGATTTATGTTATGCCCTACTTATTTTGAAGTTATCAAAACCTAGCTTGAGGCCTTTCTATGAAATATTGATTGATTAGGTTAAGTCAAAGAGGTCTTGTTCGATCTTGCCCTTTGTCCATGATTGTCAACTTGTTTCAGAGTTCCAAATAACTTGAAATATGATTTTTAGGAGTTCCCTCTTCATAAATTAAGTTATTTTTTTAAATCTTGTATTTTTTCCCAAAGTCTGAAGGTGAATTTCCAAAGTTAGGAGTACTAAATGCTTCTATGTTTCACTGGAATGTTCATTTTATATGTTTATCATTTTGAGTATTTTTCAATTAGATCAATGGTTTGCCCTACCTCATGAGTTATGCTTTATATTATATATGTATAATATCTCTTATTCTTTTCCCCAACTTAATTTTCATTACACCACCATACATCACCTTAAGGATCCATTTACCTTGCTAAATTGGCCCTGCAACACACTCTGCTTCATCATTTAGACATTCTTGGCTTTCACTTGACTCCATAGCCCAATGGCTTTGACATCCTCTTACTTCTCTTATTACATTTTATCATCTTTCCCATCCAAAACAATCAACAAACCCTACACCTAATAACTAGCCTAAAATCAAAACCCTAGAGCAAGAAGTTTACATCATTAGTACCCAACAGATAGAGCCCTCTCTGAGTCTAGGAAGGCTAGGTCCTAGGACTCCAAAGTTTGGTTTGATGTTACCCTTGTCCATTTGTATCTCAATCAATCTAGAAAATTATGTGGAGCTAACATAATGGCGATCACGGTGGGACCTTCTAAGTTAGTGACAAACTAAGTATTCCTTAGATCTCAGAAAACCTACAAACTTCCTTAGATTGGAATTCAGTTGTTGATGGTGGACAACAAGTACATATTCAAAACAATACGCATCCTCCACCTGGTGACTCCACTGGTCTTCAGTAGCCCTGTTGACCCCACTAGTCCTCACAAAATCCCCTAGGAATGAGTAAATCAATCCTAATCATGCTGATGGTGGACAACAAAGTTGAAAACTTCCACCTGGCGACTCCACAACTCTCAATAGACCTTAAGACTCCACTGGCAGAGAACTCTAGACTGGTTGAAAATATGTAGTGACCTATTCAGATTTAGAAACATGAATCCAAGTGTGCAAAGGAGATATGCTCCAATGAATAGAGACCACATCCCGGGATTCCCACACAAAATGCCTCAGATAAATTGGGACAAAAGCCTGCCTACATTTCAAGATGAAAATAATGATGACCCCTTGTTACATCTCATCAAATTTCATATACATATATGGAAGTTAAAGGTTGAATGGCATGAGGATTGCCTTATGAAAGTGTTCATGTTGAAATTAGAAGGAAAATAAAGGGAATGGTATGAATGGCTCAGATCTGGTAGTTTTTTCTCCCTAAAAGATCTCCATAAGGCATTTTATGATAACTATAAAGAAAACTCTCCATCCTTATCATTTCCTGAAAATTTTTGTGACCAATCTCAGGATCTCATACAATACCTTATAGATACCGATGTAGATTTAGATAATTTGTATCATGAAGATATCTTAGTATCAATTCATGATTTTCATTCTTGAGACATCTATCATGATAGCCAAGAAGAGTTGGTTGAGGAAGAAATCAATCAAATAATAGAAGGAAACCCACAAGATCTCTCTGAAAGCACAAGTGATGATTTATCATCCCTTCTAAATAAATCTCAAGAAGACATTTAACCTCAAAATCAGCCTTCACAAGAGAGAGAGAACTATTTTACTTCTATCCAACGAAAGAGAAAAATGCCTCCTCTTTTAACTGAAGAGGAAATAAATAAAATGTCAAACATGCAGCCAACTTCTAAGCCTTTATGTGAACAAGAAATTTATGTTCATTCTCCTACCAATCCCATCTACCATAAATCAGAAAGTGAACTTGTAGATCAATTCAAAGAAGAACAAACTGATAATCCAATATGTTTGATTGGTGATGTTATTTATGTTCATGATTCTCAAAATTTTGATCAGTCTGATGATGATGTTCTCCAAACAAAAAATAACCTTGCGGAGTAATCAACAGTTGATTTGTGGGATGAATTTCACTATCATCAGCTTGAAAAAAGTAAGCATCCAATACAGGTCACCTATGACACTGATGAGGAAAGCCTTGAAAGTTTAGAAGTAAGTGAGGAGTCTTTGACTCTTTACTCTACTTCACTTTAGTCCTTTAGAAATAATCTTCATGTGATTGGAAATCAATAGTCTTTTACTTTTGATGATGAGTTTGGGAAAGATAATGAGTTTCTTGACAAATTTTTTAATGAAAAGCGTTTTCTTGAAAAGGATGAGGAGATCATTTGGGACACAGAATCCTCCTCAGCTTCAGAATTGCAGCCACCAAGTCTCATTGAATTTTAAATTGTAGATGGAGACTTGGAAAATGATAATCACATAAGAGTTGCTAAACTGCCTTCACAAGAAGACTTACTGCGAAGGAGTGCTCCTACTCATCAACATGATGGCCTTCACACAGATTTCGGCCCACTTTATCAAAGCACATCAGGTTTGTTAGAAGATAACATTGCCACATATGATGAGTCTACCATCTCATATGATCATGAGGAAGAGGTGGAGTTTCTTTCCCAAAAGAGTCCCAAGCATAGCCAAGTGGAAGAAGGAGTAGTCCTGAATGAAGCTTATGTCTCAAATCCTCTAGATCAGGTATTTTTCCAAGATCCATTTGTTGTTTTACTTGATAAATCTAAAGGAGGAGTGTGTTCTTCCAAGAAAAATATGTTGCAAAGTGTGAGAAAAATTTTAGGCACCACTGTTCGAAAACAAGTGAGGTGGAAGTGGCCTTTTGATTTCTTCAGCACTCTCAAAGAGCTGAAACAAGATCAATCATGGAATCATCTACTTGATTGGATATATTGGAAAAGGGAGTTCACCAAATTAATGTATATCATGTACAGGTTAGATTAGGATAGATAGGAATGCAAAATAAGCTTAGCCTTGTGAGCATATTTTTAGTTCTAGATTGTTTGGAAAGAATGAAAAAAAAAACAAAAAAAAGAAAGGTAGAAAAAGAGGGCAGATTTGAAAAGAGGTAAAGTCCCATACCCAAAAAATAGAACTACTGAAAGTGTGCAAGCTTAAATTCTACTACTGGTTCATAAAGAATTCTTGTTTTGTCATCTAGCCTAATCATGGCTAAACATGTTTTCAATTTATTATTGATAAGTTAGTAAAAGATAGTTGTTCAAATCATTCAAACTTGACTTGCCAAAAGATAGATTAGGAAGAAAGATATTGGTTCCACATGCTTAAAACTGAACCAAAGAGAAAAGATAGGGATGCCTAACAAATTCTGAATCATAGTCCTCATCTTTTCTAGTTTTTCATTGTACAAAAATAACATTTTTGTGCAACTTGTTCTTATGCCACAAACCCATGGAAAAACAGATTGCCTAATCATGGTTTGGTCATGTTTTGAATTTCATGTGAGTAGAATAGAGAATACAAATTTTCAAACAGCTTAATCTTGACAAATGATTAGACTAGGTAGAGAATAATAGAGTTCATTAGCCTAATATGAACTCTTGGAACTAATAAGGGTAGAAGTAGATAGCTTGTTTTGCTTTCAGAAGAACAAAATGTCAAGGGTTTGCTAATTCAAATGCACCCAAAGAAGAAAAAATCTTAGGCAATTATGATGGGTAGGTAGATTTGATTTTGAAACAAACATGTCTTTTCAGATTATGAGATAATAGCTTCAAAAGGACATCAGTAAGTGAAGAAAGATAATCTGCAAAGTGCAGGTAAGGCACTGTTCTTCAAAAGCCAGAGATCTAAATGTTCTGGACACCTCCTAAAAACGAGCTTCCCTCCCTAAGTGGAGCCATTTTTATTCATCCATAATTTTCACTATCTGAAGATGACTAACTATCAGTTCTAGAATTCTAGAAACAAAGTTCATGAACATTATGAGTTCTAGAAATCTCACTGCCTTCATTATCCTTAGGGTAAATTTTCGCTATTTCATCATCGAATCATGTCAAGGTCAGCTCAATACTCCCAAAGGACCTGTCATGGGCTTATACCACTCATTATCATTAGGTTTTTCCACCTTTGGCCTCAACCCTCTATTTTGTTTTGCCTAACTCCTCCATTGTCCATCTAGGGTTTTCAAGGGCATTTTTTTGGTTTCGTGACCTCCATGGTTAAACATCAACAAGGATTGTATCTTGATGCTCTTACACCTCCTCCTATCCTTAATATACCTTCATAAACACTTCCCATCACTCTTATCCCTCAAATTCATCATTTTTCTACAAAACCTAGTCTATTGCCACAATTTGACACTTTTTAAGACTAGGCCTGTGTTTTTCACTTTTGGACCCCTTCCCCTCACTCCATCCTTGAAATTCCACCTTCCCCTACTCCCTAACATCTATCCCTATCCCCCAAAATTTCCCCAATAATTTATACAACCCTTAACCGCTTCATTCCCCTCCCTCTACAAGGCAGTCCTAAATCCCCTACACCGAACCCTAATTTCCTCTTCCATCTAAGCTAGGGTTTGATATGAAAAGGAGGCACAAGAGAAAAGGATTCATTTTATAGATCATATCAGCAATCATAAGTCCATACCCACACATAAACATCATGCCTCCATCATTTTCCAAAAATTCATTCCAAGAGACAAACCATGTGTCACGCCTAGGGCCAGTTTTGCTTCAAACCATGTTTCTGACCAAAAAAAGATTAATTTGAAAAAATTAAGAGAGTTTTGTGTCCAATATAGTCTCAATAAGAAAAAACTCCTTCATTTTTTACACTGGTATCATGGTTTTGGAGCAATGTCAAAAATACAAGTATCACGGGAGAATTTCTGCACTTTTGTAGGGACCTTGGGAAAATACGTTTTTCTCATATCTAGAGTGCCCAAATGACTTTTTAAATGATTAAAATGACAACTAGACTTGAATATATTTCCAGTGAGATATCACAGGCCCAAATCCAACATCGGGAAGGTCATCAACACTTGGATGCAAGTTGACCCATTTTCTGCTGAGGTGGCGATACACAAATGACTAGCGCTGCACTAATAGACCACTGGCACTACGCAAATGGGGTTTTTTACAGTGAATTTTTGCACTGCGCTACGCAAAAATATGGTGGCACTATGCTAATAGATGGCGTTGTGCAAATGCCTGGAAAGTGCCAAGGTCAAAAGACTTTGCCCTAAATCAAATTTTCACTCTCCAAGCTGCCTCCAGGAGTTGTGAAAAGACCAAGAATTAGTAAGTGATGCCCTTTCCTTGTCTCCAATCAAGTTTTTAAATTGATTTTTGTCTCTATGGCTTTGAATAATAAAACCCTAGGCCCTATATGCAAATGAACCTATGTGCTTAAATGACTTCTTACAAATAGTTCGATATCATATAAGTGTGGGTGAGTTAAGGTGCCTACAAAATCAGTTGAGAAGGGCCTCCTTAAGAGCTCCAAAGCCACCAAAACCCTAACCTCCATACCCCTCATTCACCAAAGTTGACCTCATCATCTTTTTCATTTTTTCTCCATCAAACCCCAATTTTTCCCTTCCTATTGATACATCAAATGAAGAGGATGATGGTAATAATAATTAACAAGAGGATGATAGTGGCAGTACAGAGAAATAAAATAATAGGGGAAATGAATAAGACAGTGGGGCTAACAAAGAAATCCATGAAGAGGAGAAAGAAGGAAATGAAGCAAAGGATGAGGTAAAAGAGCACAACAATAGTGAAGACAAGGAAAGTGACAAATCAGAGGGAGGCAATGATGGTAAAAATACAAGTGAGTCATCCCAAGATGCAGAAATGGCTGATAATAATGAACAAGGTGATGACCAAGGTGAAAGTGATGAGGGTCATGATGGGGCAGAAAAGATAGACACAAATAATGAACAAAATGTTGGCAAACAAAAATAATAAATCAGTGAGGCAGAAACAGAGTTTGATGAAGAAGACACTAATGAGGAACAAAGTCAAAATGAGGTAAGTACAGAGGCTGATGATGAATTTAAAGCCCAAAGTGACAATATTGAAGGCAGTGAGGAAGATGATGTTGATGATGGTTCTGAAGGTCATAAAATCAATGATTAATTGGAACATGATGTAACTGATAGTGACCACAGTGAAAATAGAGAAGCTGGTGACAACACCAAGGGTCACAGCCATGATGAAAACATTTCTAGAAACACCATCTCTCCTCTCACATACACATACCACAGAGGGACAATACAAGTGTTTTCTGCCTCTGAAAGGCAAGTGACCTTGCCAAATGCATCAACTCCAAGGCTTTAGAGGGAAAGTATACACCTAGAGGCCAAGCTGATGAAGACAAATGAAGGCTTAGGGCTGCAAAGAAAAATGACAAAGTATTATGCCAAGAAACACAAGCTTCCTTGTGCCAAACTGAACGAAGCCCTCCTTGAAGTAAAAAATATAAAAGTGGCAAAAATGCATAACAGAATTGGATTTTTGGCTGAGGCTTCTCAGCAGTTGATTAGAACCCCTTAGAGAAGATCTCCACCAAATTTGAGAATATTTGGATAAAAAATTGTTTTTTTGAAATTTTTTGGTCTCATTGGCGCTGTGCAAACAAATGGAGCATCCCCAAGAGAAAAAAATTTCATTTTTGGATTTCTCTCAGCCTGCACATCATGCTCAAAAACTTTCAGGAGTTTTGGAGGAGGTTTGACCCCTCAAAAGGTCCAAAAACCTCACTTTTTTGACCTTTCTGCCCTTGTTTTCGAACTGGTGCTGTGCAAAGGACCAGTCTGGAGATTTTGAAATTTTGACCAGGTTATAGTAGCTGGATCAGAAAACCACAAGAATTTTTGAAAATTAGAGTCTTCAGGCTTTCCAACGAGCCATGACGGAGCCAAAGCCGACATCGGAAAGGGGTCCAAAACGCGGTCACAAAAGACCTATTTTCTGGTGAAGGTGGTGCTATGCAAATGTGATGAATAGTGTGTTTTGGACCAAAAGTCAACAAAGCACACTCATTTATGGAAAAATGATATTTTGAGTTTCTTGACGCTAGGCAATCTAGAATTAGGTGAAGATATTTATTATCTCATTTATTTCATAGGATATTATGTGCCTTGGGCCTTGCATGGTCTCTTGGCCATAAATGACATTTATGAGTTTTTTAGGGTTTCTAGAAGCCTCTTATGGTTTCCACCTCCTCATTTGCTGAGTTAAATAGAGCATGAGGATTTGTTTGTAAATGTTGGCATTTGATGAGTTTCATGAGTAATATATGGTTTTCATGAGCTTGGAGAAGAAATTGGTTTTGTGAAGTGGATGAATGGCTTGTTTGCTTGGATAATGGAGAAGCTTGTTTGCAGGATTCCACAGCTTGGTGAATGGTGATATTTTCATAATTTGTCTATTGTTTTCTTTGCCATCATTATGTTTTATGTTTCTTAGCTGCTATTAAACATAAAAGTATAGGTTGAGACATGTTCATTGAAGCAGCTCAGTCCTCCTGTTTGTTATAGCCTTTATGTTTCCCTCTGTTTGGGTCATAACTAAGTAATTATTCACTACTCCTTAGGCTCCCAAAAATTTGTTTATGTTTCGTGCATGGTTATTACGTTAGCTTACAAGTAAAATTTATGGTATTCCCTGCTTATTTTGAAGTTCTCAAAACCCTAGCTTGAGGCCTTTCTCTGAAATATTGATTGATTAGGTTAAGTCAAAGAGGTCTTGTTTGATATTGACATTTTTCCGTGCTTGTCAACTTGTTTCAGAGTTCCCAATAGCTTGAAATATGATGTTTAGGAGTTCCCTCTTCATAAATTAAGTTATTTGTTTAAATCTTGTATGTTTTCCCAAAGTTTGAAGGTGAATTTCAAAAGTTAGGAGTTCTAAATACTTCTATGTTTCACTGGAATGTTAATTTTATATGTTTATCATTTTGAGTATTATTCGATGAGATCAATTGTTTTCCCTACCTCATGAGTTATGCTTCAGATTATATATGTATAAAATCTCTTAATATTTTCCCCAACTTAATGTTCATTACACCACCATAGATCACCTTAAGGATCCATTGACCTAGCTAAATCAGCCTTGCAACACACTCTACTTCATCATTTAGACATTCTTGACTTTCACTTGACTCCATATCCCAATGGCTTTGACATCCTCTTACTTCTCTTATTACATTTGATCATCTTTCCCATCCAAATCAATCAAAAACCCTACACCTAATAACTAGCCTAAAATCAAAACCCTAGAGCAACAAGTTTACATCATTAGTACCCAATAGAGAGAGCCCTCTCTAATTCTAGGAAGGCTAGGTCCTAGGACTCCAAAGTCTGGTTTGATGTTACCCCTGTCCATTTGTATCTCAATTAATCTAGCAAATTACGGGGAGCTAATATACAAGAACTTTGAATGTGAATAAGTAGATAAGGAAAATAAAGTAAATTTTGTTGTCACAAGATTTAAGGGACATGAAACCCTGTGGTGTGATGAATTGCAGAATGATAGGAAAAGAGAAGGAAAGGAAAAAATTATAAATTGGGAAAGAGTATTAGGAAAAATTAAGACTAAGTTCGTAGCCAAGGATTACCAACTAAATATTTTCAAGAAGTTGCAAAACCTTAGATAGAGGCCTATGAAAGTGAGAGTATATTGAAGAGTTTTATAAATTAAATGTTAGACTTGTACACATTGATTAGGATGTTGAGAATTTTTCCATATATCTTAAGAACTTGAGGTATGATATTTTATGTCAGATTGATAGCATGACTTTAAACATAATCATGAATGCTTACCAAACTACTTTAAAATATGAGTATAAGATTTCTAGAAAAAATAATCAGAGTAGAGGAAAATTTCATTCGAGAGGAAACGAACAAAAAAGTAGCACAAAAATAGGAGGTGAATTTAGAGGAAGAATATATTTCCCTAGAGGTAGAGGTAGAATTAGAGAATACCAACCTATATTCTACATGTGTGGAAAGTTAGGCCATATGTCATGGGAATTCCCATATAATACTCCAACCTAGTAAAGGAGTGCACATGTCATTAAATCTAGAGTGGAGAATGTGAGTATAGTGGAAACTGAAGAAGCTTCTAAAGTTGGAAAATGCTTGTTGTTGAAGAGGGATATAATTTATTTAGCAAAAGGAATGAAGGAGTCATTTATTTGTAAAAAAAATTACTGTATGGATCCATGGTTCGACAGTAGGGTGCCAACAAAGGTGTCCATCGCAGTCTAGCACAACATGACCATTTTCATTCCTTCGCAAGGGAGAAATGTTTCACCCAAGGCATGGCAATACCATTAATTGATGTGTTGAGTAAGTAGATAGTGATATTATTCATTTCATTGATTACACTATACAATAATATTCCCATAATCATTCATAAATCTTCAAAAATATCTCAAACAAAAGAAAACGGATATGTTTTATAGAATTTAATGGAGATATAAAAAAAATATATGAAAGGACTACCCAAAAAATTTTCATTCAATCATAAGCATATACATATGGATCCCTGCAACAAATTGCTCGCCTATTATCTCATAGGAGCCCGGTCCATTACATGATATATCCATAGAAACTACACAATATCTTTTCAAAATTTTTCCAAAACCATTCAACATGTGAAGATTACAATAGAATGTACCAAAACACTTTAATCTTCATTCCAAAATTATGTTAACCTTTATTTTCTCTCTCTATTTTAATCTTAATCTCGATGGCTACATATATATTCACTCTTTTGATCTTATCCATGCTTTCTTGATTTAGCTTAACTTAACCATCTTGACATAATATCTTTGCTTGGTGTACTTTTCACTTGATTCTTTCAAATGTAAAACCTTGATCCTTTTTCCATAGCCTTCACGAGTTCCAATATAATTTTTTTCTTTCTCTTCTTTCCATTTTTCTTTTTTTTGCTTTATGACCTATTTTACCATTTTCTTTTCCTACTTGCACTTCCTATATTTGTAGCTCTTTTTTGGAAAATTGTTCAAAACGCTTCCAAAAACGAATTACCCATTAGGTCTCGACCAAATTATATTGACTAACCCTTGATTCAACCCTTTATTTTCTCTCAAGGTTCTTCTTTTGGTTGCGCAACTAATTCTGATGTACTCTACCCCTACACTAATTCTTCTCCCTCAAACAAAGGACCCAATTCTAGAATGGTATGTAGAGCTTGATTCTTGATAGTGTTGTAATAATCAATCGTATTTTTGCATGCGTCGACAATGGTAGTAGACTAATCAATGAATTGGGTTGTATTCTCTGCAATTGGTTTCTGAGGGTATGAAGAAAGAAATTTTTTCCATTGAGAATCTACGTCAAAGTCAATTATATAATGCTATTATATACTTGGCCTTGGAGGTAGGTTAAAGGTATTAGAGGGCAGGTTTGGCCATGTGTGACTCTTCCTCTAATCCATGAATATTCTTACCAATCTCTTTAGCCTCATGAAACAAGGTTTGTTGTTGTTCTTGGCATGTGATTCCAAGGGATTTCTCTATTAATTTTTTTCTCTTTCCTTAGAATTGATACAGAGGATGATTACGCTTAGAATGAAATCCTAGAGAATCTTGAACTTGATGGAAAATATATTTTGATAACCACATGTGCTTCTAAAGTGTATCCTTAAGAGTGGATCCTTTCTCAATGCTATCATTGATATGCTATTGGAGTTTCCTTATATGATCAAGAATAGAATTTCTAGCTCATTAATATTACTGCGCAAATCCTTGTTTGTGACAATGCGTTTAGTATATGCGGTCTCAAGAAATTCAAGGAATTATGTGGGCTCACATGAAGTAATATATTATGACACATTAGAGGCATATTCAGAAAATACTAACCACTTATATTTGATATTAATAGTGATTTATTAGACATGTTTCTGTAGTTTTTCTTCACCCAAGCACAAATCATCATGTTTTTCAACAATAGAGAAATGTTCTTGCTACTGCTACTCATGTGAGAGGACAAGTTCATTATGTTTTGAATATTTTCTAACTAATTTATCCTCCAACCACACTGGTGAAGTGATGATAATTTGGAATAATTGTGATGAATACATGTGCTAGTAGAAAGACTAACAACAAGGAGAAATTTTTCTTGCAATGTTTATCCACTTGTAATGGACTTAATGGGTCATCCTTACTATGAAGTATTTGTTTCATGGGTATACTCTTACTATAAATAATATTGGACTTTGAAAATCATATGAGAAGGATAAAAGGATAAGAAATCTTCAATACATGTTAATGATCACATGTTCTGAATTTATAAATAATCAATTGGACCATTCTCCATTGCAATATCACTCACAACTCATTACTATTATATGACAATGCCTCATCTAAGATAATGTTTGCAACGACATGAAAATTAAATTCTCTAACTTTATGATCACCTAGAGATTCAAAGTCTACCAAATAGGAGGTCACATTAGCCTTGTTGTGTAGTTGAAATATAATTGGAAGGAAACTTTTGTAAGGAAATTTTGGTGTCTTTGTGTAATTCCAACAAATTTTTGTATTGTTATGTAACTGTAAGGAAATTTTAATGATTTTGTGGAATTGCAAGGAATTTTTTGTCTTTATGCATAATTTAAAGGGTTTTTTCTCCCTAAAACATAGGTAACCTATGTGGCTGTGGTGGAACATAATTACTTAGCAAGTGCATGAATTTGACTTAGGAGTATGAATTGGGAAGAAAAGAGGTTGAAATATAAAATTTTAATTATGTCACATGTGATACTAGGGAAGGACATAAAATAAAAAAGAGAAATATGGTAACCTCCTATCTAGTAATAGGTAGTGAAACGATATCATTCCTTTCAACTTTCACTTTTAAAAATTATGATAGGAATATTTTTAGCAACAAAATTATATAGGCATGTATCATTTTCTAGAAAGTGAAGTTTGTTGTCACAAGGTTTAAGGGACATGCAACCATGTGTTGTGATGAACTATAGAATTATAGGAAAAGAGAAGGTAATGCCAAAATTATAAATTGGGAAAGAGTATTAGGAAATATTAAGAACAAGTTCCTATCCAAGGATTACCAAATAAATCATTTCAAGAAGTTGCAAAACCTTAGATATATACCTATGATAATGAGAGTATACTTAAGAGTTTTATAAATTAAATACTACAGTTGGATACATTGAGTAGGATGTTGAAAATTTTTCAATATATCTTAAGGGCTTGAGGTATGATATTTAATGTGAGATTGATATCATGACTTTAAACATAGTCAGGGATGCTTACGAAGCTACTTTAAAAATATGGGTAGAATATTTCTTGAAAAAATAATCAGAGTAGAGGAAAAGTTCATGTGAGAGGCAACAAAAAAACAAGTAGCACAAAAAGAGGAGGTGAATTTAGAGGAATAATATAATTCCCTAGAATCAAAGGTAGAGGTAGAGAATACAATCCTAGATGCTATAGGTGTGGAAAGTAAGGCCTTATGTCATGGGAATGCCCATATAATACTCCAACGTAGTAAAGGAGTGCACATGTGGTTAAATCTAGAGAGGGGAAAGTGAGTATAGTAGAAAGTGAAGAAGTTGATGAAGTAGGAAAATCCTTGGTTTTGAAGAGGGATCTAATTTATTTAATAAAAGGGACAAATGAGTCATTTATTGGAAAAAAAAAAATTACTGTATGGATCCGGGGTTCGACAGAAGGGTGCCAACAAAGGTGTCCATCGTAGTCTAGCACAACATTTCCATTTTCATTCCATCGCAAGGGAGAAAAGTCTCACCCGATGAATGCCAAGAATATTAATTGATGGGTTGAGCATCTAGATAGTGAAATTATTCATTTCATTGATTAAAATATACAAGAATATTCCCATAATCATTCACAAATCTTCAAAAATATCTCACACAAAAGAAAATGGATATGTTTTATAGAGTTTCATGGAGATATTTAAAAGAAAATTTAAAGTACTACCCAAAACATTTTCATTCAATCATAATAATATACATATGGATCCCCACAACAAGCTTCTTGTATATTATCTCACAGGAGCCTGAGCCATTACATGATAGATTCGTAGAAACTACACAAGATATTTTCAGAATTCTTCCAAAACCATTCAACAAGTCAAGATTACAATATAATGTACATTATGTTGACCTTTCTTTTCTCTCTCTCTTTTAAGCTTAATCTCTACGACTTTATATAGATTCACTCTTTTTATCTTGTCAATGCTTGCTTAACTTAGTATGCCTTAACCATCTTTACAAAATCTAATTGCTTGGTGTACTTTTCACATGATTTTTTCAAATGTAACATCTTGATCCTTCTTCCATAGCCTTCACGAGTTCCAATGTAATTTTTTCTTTCTCCACTTGTAATTTTATTTATTTTTTCATACTTTATGACCCATTTTACCATTTTATTTTTCAGCTTTCACTTCCTATCCCTACAACTCTTTTCAAGAAAAATCGTTCAATATGCTTCAAAAAACGAAGGACCCAATAGGTCGCAACCAAAAACTATTGACTCACTCTTGTGTCAATCATTTATTTTCTTTCACAGTCCTTATTTTGGTTGCACAACTAATGCTGATGTGTTTTACCCCTAGACTAGTTATTCTCCCTCAAATAAAGGACCCAACTCTAGAATGGTATGTAGAGATTGATTCTTGAAAGTGTTGTAATAATCAATCACAGTTTTTCATGCAATGATCATGGTAGTAGCCTGATCAATGAATTGGGTTGTGAACTCTACAATTGGTTTATGAGGGCATGAAGAAAGAAAAATTTTCCACTATCATGTCAAAGGGTGTGGTGGTGTGAGACAATGAAGCAAGACTATGTGGTGGAGATGTGGTGAGTGAAGGGACAGTTCATTACTCAATAATATTTATAGGCCAAATGGGCTCTTTAGGATTTTCATTAGGGTTTGTTAGATTTTGTAGCATTATATCGTGTTATAGTTTTGAAACCTTATGGAGAGGCTAAAACACATGATTTCTCCCAAACCCATAAATTGTTTCTGGAAATTCCACATAGAGAGAGCTCAACTAAATTAACTGATCATCATTTAAATTTTTCCTAAGTCTAACTTAGAAAAATTGGTTAATTAATAGTAATTAATTGAGGAAGGTTATAATTCACTAGAAATTCACATGAATCAATTTGGATATGATCTTAGAAATCTAATAATTTTTAATCTTGATTGTTGGAGTTCCAACTAAAGATTATAAAAATAGGTCAATGGGTGGATGGAGAAACACATAGAATCTCATGTAGTGTAAGTTCCTTAGGCAATTTGATTTAGACAATAGTAGAGTTCGAGCCAGAGAGAGGACATATGGCTAGACAGGAGTAGAGAAAATTATCGAGAATAATTTTTATAGTTCCGGAGAGGAAGAGAGAGAAGACAAAATTATTTCTCCACAAGGTTACGTAGGGTCTGCTGAGAGGCTCAAAGAGGAACTTCAATTTAACTAGAGTGGAGGTTATTTTAGGTTCTAGAGGCTGAAAATATTTTCGAATAAGAAAGAGAGACACTTCCTCATTCAACAGTAGGCAGAGCGAATTGAGTAGTAGTTGTTCTAGGCTGAGCGTGTGGTAGGTTGTGTAGAAGTGACGTAGGGATTGCGTTGTAGAAATTATGATGTATAATTGTAACTACTCATGAAAATTTAATCTAATTCATAAGACACAATCCTACACTACTTCTCTTCAGAATTCAATTCACAATTTTGAACATGAATCGCAAACATGCAATGAGAAATAACACACATGCATATAATAATTTTCAAGGCAAAAGAAATATGGTAAAAACACTTTGCCTACTTGCATTAATATGATGAATAGAGATGCATTATAGTTTATTTGATCAACTCAACACAACCTGAAAGTGAATAACCTATATCTCTACTCATGGAGAAGCTCTAGCCTAGACTTAGTCAATTTATGCCTCTTCTTGAGCCCATATTTTCTTGCGCAATTCGAATAAATAAGGCCCCTAATATTTAGAAAATTACTCCAAAATGATTGCAAAATTCCCAAGGCTGATCATTTGATTGCATGCAACACCTATACACTCAACACTAGTCTACAAATGGTGGTAAATTTCCTTGGAATATCTGTTATGCGGATAAATCCTTCTTGCGAACAAGAACGATCTCCCTAGTATCCTAAGGATATCTAGAAAACAACCAAATGAAAACCATTTTCTCTAGATCATATGTGATTCAGAATTATTAATAACAAAGTACAAGGACATGTCCCTACCTGAAGTTCAACGCTTGCCGAAATATTCTATCCAGTCACTCCAAAAGAGGTCACTTCAGCATGTGAAACCTACAATCAAATATAGATAAAAAGATTAAAAGTACCTGCAAGATATAATAATTGAGAAAACACTAACCTATCTCAGTGATCAAGGAATCCAAGAATTGAAATACTCAAATAGATACATGAACAATTCATTGAGAAAATGGAATCCCTTTTTATTAACTTGTATAATAAGAGGTAACCTTACAACCTTTTGCCTTGATGTTATACAGGTTCTTCTGGGGTTCTGAACAATCGTCCTCTCTCATATTGACAAGCCTTCTTCTCTCTGAACTAGCATAAAGTTATGGACATGAATGTGTGATCATTCTCATATAAAAAATGGCTAGTATATAGAGTATGATCTCTTAAGAAATTCTTCATAAACTAATATGTATGTCTACCATTTACAAGCTACCGTTGAGACTGAAACATGATCTCAATTTATAAGGAAATGGAGGTAGTTTCAGTTCCATGAAAAGGGGGATGGATTCCTATCATGACGGGACTTAAGCTCCATAGACCAAGGGATAAGCTCCATGAGTGATGGGATAGAGCTCATGAATATAGGATAAAGCTTGAACTGAACGCGCTTCTAGAAGCTTCCAGTTGGGAGAATATTCGTCTAGCTAGGCTTCTAGAACTTAATTTTTCCTTTATTTGATTATTTACGAGGGTCCACGGGTTTTATAAGAAAAACATGCGGGATGTGCCGCAGACTATAGAGAAAATATCTGCGGATCCACAGGTAAGGGCTAGGAAAAGTGCGGAGTTAGAAATTTTAGGGTTTTAATGAGCTTTTCTCCAATTCCAAGACTTGGTTTAGGAACATTAGGGTTTTTTGTTTTCTAAGGGAGCATAATATAGGTAGTAATGAACCTATATAGATAGTCAAATGTCATGGTGACAAAATAACGTGTAACATATTGCCCCCTAAAGTGTGAAGTCTGAGGTAGTTCTGAAGAGTGAAGTGCTTTATCTTTCTAAGGATTGGATTGCGGACATATCGGTCGAAAACTTGTAAAAAAATTCAATGCAAACATATATATGTATATCATCGTTGAGGTAGGCATTCCCATACTCATATCAAAACTAACTACATGTTCTGGTACATAAACGATTTTAAAATTACATCAATAGTAGACATACAATGGACACAACCATCTGTCATAAATAGTCTACTGTATCATGAATAATAAAACTCCTCGCAACCTGGATGGTGGAAACTACATCCAGGGTCTTGATTTCCGCTTCCCGAACTAGTACGATTATATCCATGCGATTGATTGTGTCGAAGTCGAACATGGGAGAAACCACTTAATTACGAGTCAATGATTTAAATTGTTAACAAGTGTGAGAGAAACCACCAATAATGAAAATGGATATCAAAGTACTTAGTACAATCCACAAAGTGTGAATGAATGATTTGCAATCGAACACTTCACGGAATCATTCGATTGAAGGTCAATGATGCAAACTATCATCGAAGGCAAGAAACCTTCCATTAAGGCATGCAGGTCCCAAGGTATTGATAGGATTCTAGATGAGCTTTCTAGATGATGAGCTGTCATCAGTAGAAAGTGACCCGTCACAGGAAAGGCCACGACATGAAACCATTAGATAAATTTTTTAAGAAATATTTTCAAGGACTGACTCAGGGATGGTCAACACGAATGGAGACAAATGTTTGCAATGAATGATTTATTTAAACTGTCTCTTGAACACATAACGATGCTGCAGATGGCTTGGAAATAATTGACCTAAAGCTAATACCCAAAAACCGGCTGAAGACTTTTAATGTGGTTTTATTAACTGTTAGACAAAGGATTTTCCCAACCCAGGAACAAGTGTGACAAAAAGTTTCGTGTTCAAGAGTGGTATACTGCTTTTCAAAACAAATTGTGACAACTAAATTCATTTTCTCTTTTTCCCCCACCATTTCTCGCAAGTACCTCTTTATTTTTGACAAGCTTGAGGAGGATAACATTTCCTTGTTGTGTAATCTCATCCTTCAGATTATTCCAAATTAATATTAAAATTGAACCCTAAGAAGTAGTTGTTTGTTCCTGTTTATAATCGACAGGTCTTTTACTGTTAAATTTTAACAAGTCCAATATAAGTAAAACTCGGTGTTTTTCAGTTTTAGGGAGTCAAAAGAAAAACATAAGAAAACTCCATGGTTGTAATTTTTCATAAATTTAGTCTCTCAAGCCCGAAAAAGGATAAAGTAATACAAGAGAGAACTCTATTGACCATGATTAGTCAACGTATACCTTTTTCGTAAATAGTCCATTTCAGTCTGGAAAAGGGGTAAACTTATACTGAAAGGACGACTATTCATTTCCTTTAACAAGTTCGAATAGTCAAGTACTCGGTGATATTTTCATGTTTAGAGAATCTAAAAAGGGCTTAAAAGAGAACTCCAGGGTTTTGTTTTTTCCTAATTTTCAAGAGCCCGAAAAAGTGGTAAAAGTGTACTCATCATCAAAATAGTTCCTTTCACCAGAAAAATCTGTATTCTGCACAAAAAATCGAAATATTAAACATACCTATTTCCAATAAGTAAAAAAATTTAAAATTTACTTTTTAAAGTGGAAAATAAATAAAATATGATATTTTATTCATTCAAAACATCTTATAAAAAGGAGTTTAACAAATTCATTTTCACCTTTTGTCTTCAGAGTTGTAAATTGAGAGCTTTTGGCAGAAAATTTTCCAGAGTTGATAACGGGATAACCGACCACTCAAATCAAGATTCATCAGAACCAGGTAATCCAAAACACTATTCTCTTCATTTCTATCTAATTAAATTCTCTTTTTAGGTTTTAAAATCATTTTTTGAGGAGAAATTATGTTTAAAATTATGCTCTCGGAGGTCCACAGGTCATACATGCGTTACCTGCGGACCTTGATAATTTTCTTAAAGGAAAATTATCGGGCTACCACGGTTTTCATGTAGAGCACGCGCGGACTTCCGCACTGTCTCTGTACAAAAACTGCGGAGGTGCCGTGACCAAATGAAAATCGATAATTTCTCACATAAAGGGTTAAAATTTCCCACTCTAAAAGTTTCTAATCTTCAAATGCGTTCATTTGTAAACTATTCCACAATACTAGAGTGGAGAGAGCATGAGCATGAAGGTACAAACGATGCAGCTATGAATGATCCATTCACAATGCGTGCGCTTAGAAATTTTGGGTTGTATAAATTTTGGGCAATTCAAGGTAAGAGGGCACAAGTGGAACTAATGACATGGCTAGTGAACAAATTGGATTTTCAAAATTAGTGCTTTATCATTGGCAATCATCGGCTTGAACTTGAGCTCAAAGATATTTATTTTCTCACTAGATTATCCAAAAGAGGAGAAAACATTTCTTTGTTTGGATCCAGGCAGGGTGGCCTACCCATTTCTAGTTACAAACAAGATTTTTGCAGTGATGAAGCAGATCCCAAAGATAATCGCATAGATATAAAGACTATCTTGCGACTTGATCTTAAAGTTATTCCATTCACAGTAACCAGGTTGTGTGGAAGTGGGGCTCCACATGTGGTCACCAAGTCTCAGATGCAGAATGCAGTTGAATGTTTCAGAGGCACCATTTTCAACTGGTGCGAAGGGGTATTGGCCAACATGAAAGGCCAACTAACCAGAGCAAAAAGTGAAAATTTGAAAAACTTTGGGTATGGCACCATCCTGATTTCTTTTGCTTTGGAGAGGATTCAATTCCTCACCCCTCAACTTATTCCTGTCGATCATGGTGAACTTATATAACCTCGTATAGTACGTTGGTTTTCATTTATTGCCTGCCATGGTGGCGGCGGCAGTACGGTAGTTCAGTTTACTCCTGCATATTTTATGTGGCTGTAGAACCAAATATTCACAATTGAATATTTCCCATATGCGGGTATAGATTTCAGAGGTGATCTCGAGATGTCTTTACCTCCAGGGGCATAATGGGACAAATAAGGTAAGTGAATCATTTTGATGTGTTTTAAATCTATTTTTTATTTCTTTTAAATCGTCCAATACTGATAATTTATTTTTAAAATACAGATGTTGGTCCACGACGGCCATCTACACTCCGCCGCTTTGAAAGGTGACAAAAAGAGCCCATAGCATAGGCACAGGATCAGGCAGCAGAAATCCTCACTGACATGGAACACAACCTAGAGAGGTTGACTATAGATATCCCTGAGACATCAACAGATGACATTCTTCTTCCTCTCTAGAGACATGTTACTCGTGTTCCAAGCCAGTTTAGGAGATTCCTATACAAGGTGGTGCGTGCGATAGTCTAATACCATGATCATCACCACAGATAGTGGATAATCATCGTGGATTGACATATTTTGTTTTTTGTATCAATATATTTCAGATCATAAGGTGTTTTAAACCTATGATCACGGACGATGTAATTTTTTTTTAAAACAAAAACGCTTATCTATGATATTTCTACTTTCTTTGACTATCTTTTTCAACATGTATCGAATGTTGTTTTGGTTTACTTTTTTAACATTTCAATGTCTATTTAGAACACGATTAGCTAATGCATCAGCCAATGTGTTTAAATTTCTTGAAATGTGTTGATATTCAGTGTAATCAAATTGTCCTTCCAAGAGACGAACCTTCAAAAATAATCTCATAAACACTGGATTTTTACTTGCGTATACTTTGTTTAAATGTAATACAATGAGTTCCGAATCTAACCTTATGATAAAACGTAGAATACCAAATGAAATGGCATCAGATAATAGCTCAATCACTATGCTATGTTCTACAATATTGCTCATTGTTTGACCAAGGCTTACCCCATGAATAGAAACTAACTCATCAGTGGGTGAATAGATAACCCAAGCTGCGTGTTGATCACAATTAATCCTCTGTCAAATTTCTAGCAGGAAATCTGATCTGAATACCCAAATCCTTCCCTGCCCCGTCTTGCAACGCTCCTTATCTGCCTAAATTTACTCTTCCTCCCGCTCTAAATTACTCTTTCAAAGGCCATGACCCATATTTGAGAATACATTGGGCCTAGCCCCCTTTAGGTCTCAGCACCCTTTATTTTACACCTCGCACGACCTGAGCACTAAACCATGTGCTAAACCCAAAAGCGCTTTTCGTATACACCTATCAGGTGTGCTTGGAGCCGTTCGATTAAAAACAGATCAACGCACCATATCCCTTTGCTCCCGTGGTCCCCTCCTCATTAAAACCATTCAGAAACCCGTGGTATCCATCGCACTGCTTATCCAAGCCAGGCGGTATTCCACAAAACGCAGCGATGCCATTCAGCTCAAGCCACGCGTCTCGGTGTACGACAGCAATACCACTACCCATCGCGCGTTATCCTCCAGTCAGAGTCGCAGCGATGACCATGTCGCCATCCGATCGGCGTTCGCATCATTATAACTCGCTCTCGAATTCATGAATGCCAGACCCGATGTAAATTTCCCAGACGCTTGATACATTACTCTCCAGCATGTTCCTAAGTACAATCTCCTTTGCAATAAGTGGCGACTCAGATCGTTAATTCAACCAGCTGTGACCAGAGCATATCACGTCATTTCACATTCATCGCCTTTCTCTTTCACCATTTTTATATACTCGAGTCAATGTGTTTTTTGTGTTCCGTTTAATCTCGCTTAGTTTTGTCACCTGCTGTTTATTGTTTTTCTGCCCATGTGCCTTTGTTTTTCACCCGTAAACATCCATATGAGTTTCCTCCATGCCATCATAAAATCTCCCCGCATTTTATTTTCTTCACAACTTGTGTTTTTACCAGGTTTGTGAGGAAGGTACCATCATCTGAATCCATTACAAAAGAAAAGCGGGAGAATTGAAGGGACAATCTTTCAGAGGCTGGAATTATGAAGAAAATATTCGAGAAGATATGCCGACACGACAACCATTAAAAAGGATGGGTTTAAGCCTATTAAACCCTCCTGAGTCATTCAAATGCACAGGCTAGGTAGATGAAGAATTAATGGCGCAGATGGAGAATATCAGTGAAGAGCAGGGGATTAAAGACATACATTTAAGGGCTTTGGAGCTTGTACATAACCTTTTGGAGGCACAGTACTAGATCGATGACCCTGCACATCACTCGAAAGATTTTTGCATAGAAAGAAATGCTCTCAAGGTTTTATTTCAGCCGAATTTTCCTCAGGAAAGGACAGAATGTTCATGTGGACTTATCTTTATACCGTGTTCCTGAAGAGATTTTCTGCCCAGTGCATTTATTTCTGCAAGTAGATTTTCAAGTACATACAATATTACCTAGTCACTCAACAGTATGGGCGCGAATTTTTCCTCCATTTTGTTCAAAATTAGGAAACTTTAATTTTTTCATCGACCTCATTTATTAGGGGATTTCAAGTTTCTCCTATAAGACTCCAGAAGAAACACATTGTAAAGGTTCCAGATTTTTATCAGAAAATAGTGCAGTGAAAGGCATTTTTGTAAACATTTTGTAAAGGCTCTTGTATGAAGGCTCAGAGCCCGTAGGGTCTCAGTGAGGAGGAGTTCTATCTTTATTAGAGGATTCTGGTCTTTAGTATTCCACAGTATGTAATCTTCTCTACTGTGTTTAACACAATATTTCATTTTATCCTTCTTCTTGTATCATGTACTGGAATGCGACTGGCTCACTAATTTTAGGTACGGATTTATCCTAGTTGATACCCATACATGGATCAGTCAAGCACTTTAAATATGGCTCAGGCATGATATACTATTTCATGTTCATTTCATCCATCTTTTTGCTATATTAGTTGCTTTGGGAGGGTGCTTTTAAAACGCCATTGTCATGTATGGATTCTTAGAATGATAAGCCCATATATGGTTATGTTGTGTATCTGGGTATCAGACCAAAGTTAACTTATATCTTCTTATATTTCTTTCACTTCATACACCTTCTGATATTTAATTTATGTGGCATATTACTTGAATCAGCCCTTTTTACAGTAAATTGTCTCTTAACTGTCTGATGCTTTTGTGTTAGAGCTTTGCACTTTGTCCCTGCAAAATTACCTTCCCTGTGGCAGTTTTTGTAAGTTCTGGTCCCATTTAAATCCATTTCCCTGTTTTACAAGAGATAGCAAGAGAGCCTTTTGTATTGACACCCAAGTTATAATATGTGCTTCTTGCTATGATAAGATGTCCTAGGCACTGGTCTATGGCAACTCTAGGCTGTCTCTAGGGGTGACAATATCTGTTGACAACATCTTTCTGGCGCTGTTGCCGGGGATCGAATTTAAGAAAATCATTATCCCTGGGCCTCGAAAAATCATATTCACTCTCTAATCAGATGAGCACAGAGAGTTGAAGAGTTGCATATCTCTCACCTTGGCGACTCCACTGTGGTTTATTTGATAAATCTATTTGTAGTCCTGGCTCCCCGTAAGCCACAACTGAGGTCAGATACATCACATTCAAAGAAACCTCCAGTGTCTGACCCTGAGAAGATTATACATAAAAGAAATTGGAAAGAAAAGAAATCAGTCTATGTTGAAATCCCTGAGTTTTCTGTAGAAGATTATCCATCTTCATCTTCTCAAGAATTTCTAGTAGAAAATCTCGACTCCACTGTGGGAGACACATAATATTATTCAGATAGCCCACCCAGGGGAAGTGCTAGGATTAAAGCTAATCTTCACCCTAGCCCTGAAGTTGAAGAAGTTAAAAAAGTCACCGAAGTAGCTGTTGTTAACCATGAACTGTTCCCATCTACGCCTCAAACTACTGTACAGTATATTCCTGTCGTTATTCATACTCCACTTCCACCTTCGCCTCTTCCTCCATTTGTACACCAGATTGTTTCTCAACCCCCACCTCCTCCAATGGCTAATGTTCCAGCTTTTTTATTAAACAAGTATGCTCCCCTCGCATTACCTCAAGTGCTGAATGATATGCCACAAGATTATTTGAAGATCCTGCCCAGATTCACTGGGGAAAATGAAATTGATGCTTAGAAACATCTTGAGACCTTCTGCTCTTTTGCAGAGAACTTTAATGTAGAACATTTGGAAGTAGTATTAAGACTATTTGTGCAATCTCTGGACAGTGAAGCCAGAAAATTGTTCAAAACATTAGGAAACCGTTCTGTAACCACTTGGGATGATATGGAAAATACCTTTCTCAGGAAATGGGGAGAAAAAGAAGACCATGGACAATGTCTTACTGATTTCAATACACTCGAGAAAAAACATAATGAAGGGGTGTCAGAATTTATCAAGAGATTCAATAAGTTATATCTAAATCTCCCTGCTAATATGAAGCCTCATCAGAATGCTGCCAAAGTCGTTTTCATAGCAGCCTTTGACTCAGATTTCGGTTTCTCTCTCAAGGAAAGGAAGCCTGCCACCCTAGATGGTGCTCAGTCAGACGCTCTTGAGTTGGAAGAAAATTTTGCCTCCACTGGAAAATTAAGAGGGAAAGCTGAACAAGACACTAGAAGAAGGGGTAAATAGGAAGTATCTACTTCCAATCAGGATAAGGACGCAAATAGAATTGAAGAAATGAACAAAATTATTAAGAATCTTTCTAATAAACTAGTCAAGCTTGAATTGGAGACCAAGAATGTAGCCTCCAAGAATTTCCAGAATGCTCTAAACAGGGGTTACAATCCTCAGTATAGGAAGCCACCCCTGCAAATACTTCCAAGGGAAGAAAAGGAGCAACAAGATCAGGTACCACACCCATTGTACCTGGAAGGCCCAGTAGATGACTCCACTGAAGATGTTGCCTATGAACTGCAAGATGCAAATCTTGCTTTCTCTAACAATGATGAAGTTGAATGCGCATTGCATGAAGAAGGAGAAGAGCTCAGAGACACAGAAGATGCAGAAATTGATCACTATTGCAAACATTTTAATGATTTCATGCAAGCACATTTTAACAGAAAATATGATCTCAGATCTTCAAGGAAGAGAACTCGGACTCAAGATCAAGAAGAGGAGCCACTTCAAAAGGAAGTATCAGCTCAAAAGGAGTCAACGATGCAGAAAGCCACAGACAAAGGTAAGAGTCCTCTGAACAAACCTTTGCAGTCTAATGATCAAATTCCTTCTTCTTCAAAAGTAGTCACTCCTCCTAATGCTGAGTCTGTATCAAAAGAAGTTAAGCCTTCAGCTGAAAATAAAGAGTCAAAAGAAGTTGTAATAGAAAATCCCCCTCCTGCTTTCAATTTGCGAAAAGAACTTGAGAAAGTCAAAATCCCAGTCCCTTTGACTGAATTGTTGAAACAACCTTCATATCAATCTCAAGTCACTTCTTTATTGTTCCCTCTTGAAGCACCAATAATTCCAGACAGTCTTAATCTTCAAGAAGAAAGACCCATGGTTGTGTTTGGCCCTCATGTCGAGGAGATAGATCCTTCTACTCCTCCCTTCTATGTGTCTCTAGTGATTCATGACCTACTGTTGCACAATTTTATGTTAGATTCTAGGGCTTCCCATAATCTTATGCCTCTATCAGTCATGGAACAACTAGGACTACAAATCACACACCCATACAAAGACCTCTATTCATTTGATTCCAAAAGAGTTAAATGTCTAGGGATGATTAAAGATTTAGTGGTTAACCTGGCCCAAATTCCAGCAAAAAGTGTAGTCGTGGACATTGTGGTGGCTGATATCCCAGCTCGCTTTGGCATGCTGTTGTCAAGGTCCTGGGGAACGAAAATTGGTGGGTCACTCAAACTAGACTTAACATATGCCACTATTCCAGTTTTTGGTGGCCAGGAGAGGAGGTTATACAGAGAAACCAGATTTGTCAAGATGGTTACAAAAGCTGACAACTCTGGTTACAAAAGCTGACAACTCTGAGAACTCACCAATCTATGGTAAGGAAGGAGATTTATCATGCTTAATGCTGGAAGAAGATAAAAACTTTGCTCAGGAACCATCATTCTGCCAGATCAAGACTGAGCAGCCTTCAGGGAACCATGAAGCAGGAATCTGGACTTTACATTTTGATGGAGCCAATTCAAGAGAAGGTAATGGGGCTGGAGTATTATTAATCTCTCCTACAGGAAAATGGGTCCCACTGTCTTTTAAATTGGAATACAAAGCTACTAATAATGTAGCTGAATATGAAGCACTACTATTGGGATTACAAACAGCTAGGAGCATGGGCATAAAGTGTTTAAAGGTCCTGGGAGACTCTGAGCTGGTGGTCAGACAGGTCAGAAATCAATGTCAAACTAAGCATCCACGGCTGAGAGCTTATAGAAATGAAGTATGGGACATGGTGGAGAAATTCTTCTTGGCATTCAATATCCAGTTCATGCCCCGAGAGAAGAATAGAATGACAGATTCTCTTGTTGTGGCTGCTAGTACATTCCGTCCTCCCCAGAACCCTCTCTTGAGGTATGAAGTGGAGGTACGTTATAGACCATCAATCCCAGACAATATCAAGCATTGGTAGGTGTTTGAAGATGAGGAACAAATGAAGATATTCCTGGAAATAGTGGGAGAATTCTCTATGGAGATTGATGATTGTGAAGAAGATGAGGTTGAGAATGTTTCAGAAAATAATTGGGAAGAGAAGATGGCAGGCAGTAAAGTGCTGCAGCTGAAAGGAAATTTCATCTCGAGAGGGTTGGTGCCTCTAGAAATATTATTTGATAAAAATGATGTCCCTATCCATCCTAGTAAAGTGGTAGAGGAAGATCAAGTGGAAGATCTGAATCTGGGTACTGAGGTTGAGCCCAAAATTTTCAAATTATCCAAGAAGGTCCCAGAGGAATATAAGGAAAATACTTGAAATTATTTCAGTCATACAAGGATGTATTTGCATGGTCCTATCATGACCTTAAAAATTTTGATATTAGTATAATGCAACACAAAATTCCTCCGAGGGAATATGCAAAACCTTATAAGCAGAAGCTTAGACAGATAAATCCTCTCCTACTTCCCTCCATTGAAAAAGAAATCAAGAAGCTGCTAAAGGCCAAAATAATTGTGCCATTAAGGTACTCAGAATGGGTTGCAAACTTGGTCCCTGTCCGAAAGAAAAATGGAGAAATAAGGCTATGTGTGGATTTCAGGAATTTAAATAGAGCATCTTTAAAAGATAATTATCCACTGCCCAAGATGGACCACATCCTGTATAAAGTGGTTGGAGCCTCTAGAATGTCAATGATGGATGGTTTCTACGGGTATAACCAGGTGGCTTTACTTCCGGAGGATCAGAAGAAAACTGCTTTCACCACACCGTGGGGTACATTCATGTATGCCAGGATGCCTTTTGGACTGATTAATGCAGGGGCCACTTTTCAGAGGGCTATGGAAATCACTTTTTTTGGGGAGAAAGATAAATTTTTGGTGGTGTACCTTGATGATATTACAGTGTTTTCAAAAAATGATGCTGAACACATTGAGCATTTACAAAGAAATTTTGAAAAATGCAGAAGGTATGGTCTTTCTCTTAATCCACAAAAATATTTATTTGCATTAGAGGAAGGAAAAATTTTGGGGCATATTGTTACTAAATATGGGGTAAGGATAGATCCCAAAAGAGTAGAGGTTATAAATAGCATCCCTCTCCCCAGAAATAAGAAGGAAGTGCAGATATTTTTAGGCCGTATAAATTTTCTGAGAAGATTTATTCCTAACTATGCTGAGATAGTTAGGCGTAGAACAAATATGCTAAAGAAGAATAATGAGGTGAAATGGACACAAGAATCACGGGAGGCCTTTGCTAGAATTAAAGCTACATTTTCTGAAGCTCCTGTGCTAGCTGGGCTAGATTATACTAAACCATTTATGATATTTTCTTTTGCTTCACCTCATATAATAGCTAGAGTGTTATTACATAAAACTGAAGAAGGATATGAGCAGCCTGTTGCCTTTTTCAGTCAAGTTCTCCATGATGCAGAACTGAAATATAATATATTGGAGAAGCAGGCCTATTCCCTGGTGAAATCTCTTAAATATTTTCGTATGTATATTTTGCAGTCTCACATCACTGCATTTGTGCCTACTTCAGCCGTAAAGGATATCCTTGTTCAGGGAGACAGTGAGGGAAAAAGGGGAAGGTGGATTGCGAAAATACAGGAGTATGATCTAGATATCCACCCTACCAAGCTGATCAAAGGACAGGGGCTCGCAAAAATTCTATCTGAATCAAACTATCAAGCTCTGGGCATAAATTTGTCTATGATTTAAAATGAAGAGTCTGTGAGAGAAAAAGAGCAGCAAGGTCTGGAGATGGCTAATCAGAAAGTACATATGAAGTATCTCACCAGTCCATGGTACAAAGAAACAGTTGAATATCTTTCGACACTCAGCTGTCCTCCAAGTTGTGATAAAGCAAAATATAGGGCTTTAAGATTGAAATCACAAAAGTACATAGTTGCTAATGGGAAACTATATTGGAGAGATCCTTCTGGAATCATATCACAACATGTTCTGAGAGGATGAAGTGAAGGTATAATGATAGGAATTTCATGAAGAAATACATGGGCAGGCACTACAGTTTTGGAGGAGTAACTAATGAAATCCTAAGGCTGGTTTACGCGTAAATTGTTGGAGATGTTTTTACTTGGGTCAGAGCATGTGATAAGTGTCAGAAATTTGCTGAGAGACAGAAATTGGCAGCTCTTCCCTTGATTTCAGTTCATGTAGATGAACCATTTCAACAATGGGGAATAGATTTTATAGGTGAGATTCACCCACCCACAAGTGGACAGCATAAATGGATATTAACAGCCACAAATTATTTTACAAAATAGGTGGAAGCCATACCTGCAAGGAATGCTACTGACACTGTCATCATAAAGTTCATGGAAGAAAATATTATATCCAGGTTTGGCTGCCCTGCTAGAATAGTGACTGACAATGCACAGGCCTTCAAATCTGCAAAATTTGTGAGTTTCTGTCAACAATATAATATTGCACTAAATCATTCCACAACCTACTATCCACAGGGAAATGGTTTGGCAGAATCTTCCAACAAAACTTTGGTGAGGGCCTTGAAGAAAACTATAAATGAAAATCAGAAGAATTTGGATTCCCAATTGAAGTTTGCTCTATGGGCGAATAGAATCACCAGTAAGAGAGCAACCGGGAAATCTCCATATGAATTGGTATATGGACGAGCAACAGTGTTTCCTGTGCAGCTGGCCTTACTAGTGGCACGTTTCATGCAAGAAAGCCAAGAGGAACCTGACAATATGATCAGAAGGATAAACTAGCTAGTGGAATTAGAAGAAGCACAGAATCAAGTGAGTCAAAGGCTAATTGAGTATCAGAAGAAAATGAAAAAAAAAATTGATCAGCATGCTAAAGACATAAAGTTGCAGATTGGTGATCTGGTGCTCAGGTGGGATATCCGAAGGGCTGAAAATGGAAAACATGGCAAATTCGATCCTCTGTGGTTCGGCCCATTTAAAATTTTGGATAAGGGAGGTAATAATACGTTCATACTAGAGAATTTACAGGGTGACTTGTTGGATACCCCTGTAAACGGTCAATTCCTTAAGCCCTATTTCCAATTCTAGTTCAGGCAAAGGCCGCCTGATGTATTATATTGTATATTATTTTCCTTTTTGTTTTTGATTGAATAAGGTGTGTGCTGGCAAATTATGGAGAAAATGCAGAGGAACTAAATAGCAGAGCCATCCAAAAGAGTATTTGAAGGTCTGCAGAGTTCTCGACACGTCCAGGGACGAACGTGCCGTCCCCAGATGGAGCCAATTTTGATCACAATTAATCCTCTGTCAAAGTTCTAGCGGGCAATTTGATATGAATACTCAAATCCTTCCCCGCCCCGTTTTGCAACGCTCCTTATCTGCCTAACTTTACTCTTCCTCCCGCTCTAAATTACTCTTTCAAAGGCCATGACCCATATTTGAGAATACATTGGGCCTAGCCCCCTTTCGGTCTCAGCCCCCTTTATTTTACGCTCTGCACGACCTGAGCACTAAACCATGTGCTAAACCCAAAAGCGCTTTTCGTATACACCTATCGGGTGCGCTTGGAGCCGTTCGATTAAAAACAGATCAACGCACCATATCCCTTTGCTCCCATGGTCCCCGCCTCGCTAAAACCATTCAGAAACCCGTGGTATCCATCGCACTGCTTATCCAAGGCAGGCGGTATTCCACAAAACGCACCGATGCCATTCAGCTCAAGCCACGCGCCCCGGTGTACGACGGCAATACCACTACCCATCGCGCGTTATCCTTCAGTCAGAGTCGCAACGTGATATTCGCAATAGTCATCCGATCCTGAGCGTTCAATCTAACGGCTACCGCTCTACGGAGTTTCGTGAATCTTAGACCCCATGTAAAGTGTCCCGGGCCTGCCATCCCATTACTCTCCAACGTATTCCTAACCGTCGATATCGCTTTGCAATCGTGTGGCCTAGATCATTCGGACAACCAACTCTTGACCAAGCCTCCCTCCACATCATTTTCCACGCGTCAACCACTTTTCTCTTTCACCATGTATATACTCCGTCAATGTGTTATGTTTTTGTGTTCCACAAGGAAATCTCCGCTCAGTCCATCCACCTCTGTTTCGTTACATTTTTCACCGCCACCCCACATATTTCTGCCATTTCACCATGCTGTATCACTACACAGTTGCCTCCATTGCATCGCCGTCTCCCACGCATTTTTTTTCTTCACAACTTTGTGTGTTTTGCAGGCTTGCCGTGAAGGATAATTACCATCATCTGCAGCATCCATTACAAAATCCGAGAGCAAGTCGAAGGACAATCTTTCAGAGGCTGGAATTATGAAGCAAAGATTCGGGAAGATATGCCGACACAAAAACCATTAAAAAGCCTGGGTTTAATCTTATTAAACCCTCCTGAGTCAGTCAAATGCACAGGCTGGGCAGATGACGAATTAATGGCACAGATGGAGAATATCAGTGAACAGCAGGGGATTAAAGACATACATTTAAGGGCTTTGGAGCTTGTACATAACCTTTTGGAGGCACAGTACTAGATCGAGGACCCTGCACATCACTCGAAAGATTTTTGCACAGAAAGCAATGCTCTCAAGGTTTTATTTCAGCCGAATTTTCCTCAAGAAAGGACAGAATGTTCATGTGGACTTATCTTTATACCGTGTTCCTGAAGAGATTTTCTGCCCAGTGCATTTATTTCTGCAAGCAGATTGTCAAGTACATACAATATTACCTAGTCACTCAGCAGTATGGGCACGAATGTTTCCTCCATTTTGTTCAAAATTAGGCAACTTTAATGTTTTCATCGACCTCATTTATTAGGGGATTTCAAGTTTCTCGTATAAGACTCCAGAAGAAACACATTGTAAAGGTTCCATATTTTTATCAGAAAATAGTGCAGTGAAAGGCATTTTTGTAAAAATTTTGTAAAGGCTCTTGTATGAAGGCTCGGAGCCCGTAGGGTCTCAGTGAGGAGGAGTTCTATCTGTATTAGAGGATTCTGGTCTTTGGTATTCCACAGTATGTAATCTTCTCTACTGTGTTTAATACAATATTTCATTTTATCCTTCTTCTTGTATCATGTACTGGAATGCAAGTGGCTCACTGATTTTAGGTAAGGATTTATCCTAGTTGATACCCATACTTGGATAAGTCAAGCGCTTTAAATATGGCTCAGGCATGATATACTGTTTCATGTTCATTTCATCCATCTTTCTGCTATATTAGTTGCTTTGGGAGGGCGCTTTTAAAACTCCATTGTCATGTATGGATTCTTAGAATGATAAGCCCATATATGGTTCTATTGTGTATTTGGGTATCAGACCAAAGTTAAATAATATCTTCTTATATTTCTTTCACTGCATACACCTTATGATATTTAATTTATGTGGCATATTACTTGAATCGGCCCTCTTTACAGTAAATTGTCTCTTAACTGTCTGATGCTTTTGTGTTAGAGATTTTCACTTTGTCCCTGCAAAATTACCTTCCCTGTGGCAGTTTCTGTAAGTTCTGGTCCCATTTAAATACATTTCCTTGTTTTACAAGAGATAGCAGGAGAGCCTTTTGGATTGACACCCAAGTTATATTATGTGCTCCTTGCTATGATAAGATGTCCTAAGCACTGGTCTATGGCAACTCTAGGCTGTCTCTAGGGGTGACAATATCTATTGACAACACTATGGAAGAAATATTCCGTGTAGTACGATAGGAACCATCGGCAAAACCAATGTATGTTTGAAGGGATGTCAACATATGCAATATCAATAGTAATCAAGATAAGTAGAGATAGTAGAAAAAACTAGGCACAACTATCTAATCTATGGCACACTAACTAGAAAAAATAGCTATTATACAAGTGAGATATTCACACAAGAATATAGTATCTCTTAAGGTAAAGACCATTTCTGGGCTTATCTAAAGAGAACCCGTCATAATCAGTCAATTCATGGGCCCCTTTGGCAAGCACTCGCTTGACAATGTAAGGACCATGCCACATTGGTTCAAATTTCCCAACTCCTATCTTATCATTAGCTTGATCATATACTAGGAATAGGTCACCTTTTAAAAAAACACAAGGTGTAACACTTCGATCATACTGAGCTTTAACGCGTTTTTTTTGAGCTTCGACTGCTAATGCAGTGGTGCGCCGAGTCTCATCTAATTGTGCTAAGTAAAACAAGTGTTTTTCCTCTTCATAGGTAGATGGTAGTAACTCTATGGCTACCTGGAGTGATGGTATTTCACATTCAATGGGTAACACAGATTCTAAACCATAATCCAGTTGAAAAGGAGTGAACCCTATTGCAGTTTTTGCTAAGGTTCAGTATGCCCATAATGTCAAAAAAATCATGGTATGCCAATTCGATTTGTGAGTTTCGATAATCCGTTTGATCATGGTGGTTAAAAATTTATTAATGGCTTCAACCTGACCATTATCCTACAGGTGATATGGAGTAGAGTTATCATGGTGCATGCCAAGTTGATCAGAAAGTTCGGTCATCATTTTATTTCGAAAATGACTTCCATGGTGAGTGATAATAGCTTGGGGTACACCAAAACGAGCAATCACCTCGGCCCATTTGGTAAATTAATCTAAAGCGAGAATAATATACCCATGCCCCCCAGCCGAGTGAGGGTTACATGTAATGAAATCAATGTCCCATTTCGCAAAAGGACAGACAACAACTATGGGGTGAACAGGAGTTGGTGGTGCACGCATCTTTCTATCAAATATTTGATAGTTGTGGCATTTTCAAACCGCAAGAATGAAATGTTTAAATAATGACGGCCAAAAATAGCCAGTGCGCAATATCTTTTGGGTTGTGGCATACCCAGACATATGACCACCACACACTCCCAAGTGGTAATCATTTAAAACCCTTTCAGCCTCTTCATGAGTTATGCAACGTTGAAAAATAGAATCTGCACCATGACGATAAAGTGTGTCCCCAACAATATTGTATTCCTGATATTCGTAATAGAACTTTCGTCGATTTGAATGTGAAAGCTCAGTTCGAAAGATTTGGGTTTGAAGATAAATGTTGATATCTCCATTCCATGGATCTAATGTACTAATAAGAAACAGAGATTCATCTACAATGGGATGCTCTACGACATTTTCCGTCTTAGTATTGGGAAATTCACACATAAGTTCTGTGAACACCAACAATTTCTTTGATTTATACTTTTTAAATTCCAAATCAAACTCTTGTAGGATAAAAATCCATTTAGAGTATCTTCCCCCAAGTTGTCTTGTGTAACAGTATGTAATGATGAAATCTTTGGATATCTTGAACTGCTGCCAAGGCTAATTTCTCCACATGTGAATATTTAATTTTAGTTGGATTAAAATTCCTACTTAGATATTAAATCACATGATCATTATGAAATTCATCTTCTTGAACTAAAACCATTCTAATGGTGGAATCAGAGCCTGCTAGGTATAGAAAGTAGTCCTGGTTGTAATTGGGTGGATGCAATAATGGTGCATGGGTTAATGCACGTTTTAGAGCATCAAAATATCAATCAAAAACCTCATCCAAAATAAAAGGAACATTCTGTTTCAAAAACCTGGTAAAACATTTTTTTAACTCTGAATAGTTCAGGATAAATCTACGCAGAAAGTTTGATTTCCCTTGGAAACTTTGGAGTTGGTAAAATGTGGAAGGAGGAGGTAAATTTATGATGGCCTCAGCCTTCAAGGGATCAACATGAATGCCGGATTTGGAAAAAATGAATCCCAGTAATCGTCCAGATTGCACATAGAAAACACACTTGTGTCGATTCAAACGAATCCTGTAATGCCTACATCTCATAAACATTGCTCGTAAATTAGTAGGATGATCTTCCCTGTGCAATGAGTGAGCAGGTAAATCATCCAGATAAGGCTTCATAATGTGATTGATGTCATGAAAATCATAAGACATTTCCCTTTGAAAATTTGCACCAACATTCTTTAATCCGAAAGGTAATTTATAATAAGAAAATGTTCCCCAAGGACGAATGAACGCTATTTTTGGTTGATCAGCAGGGAGTATGTTTATTTGATTATATTTGGAAAATCCATCCATAAATGAAAACTTTTCATATCTGGCACAATCATCAATGATTTGGTCAATATAGGGGGTAGGATAATTGTCCTTTGGATAGGCTTTATTAATATCCCTATAATTGACACAAACTCATATAGTCCCTTGTTTTTTGGTAACAGGAAATATATTAGATACCCAATTTGCTAATGGAATTGGATAAATAAATCCTGATCTTAGTAGTTTCTCAACTTCAACTTTAATAGCAGCAGCTTTTCGAGGATGTATCAGACGTAAACATTGTCTAATAGGCTTTGCATCCAGGTATGTCTTTATTTCATGGACGGAAATTTTTGGATCACTTCATGGCATTTCTTGGTAGGACTAGGAAAATATGTTGCAGAAATCTTTAAATAGCGCTTTATATGTATTAATTTTGTCAATCATACAAGAAGCTCCTATACGAATGTTTTCAACAACTCCTGGTTTAACTGATATTTCAATAGGAACAATTGTAGAAATTTTTCCCAAATTAATCTCAGAATCTAAATTTGTAATCATGATTGGATTCTGTGGTTCCTTGACATAATCAATTATAAAAATAGATGAAAAATAATTTTTAAATCTATCAAGTTTAGGTAAAAATGAAGATCTACGGTGTAGATCATCCTAGGGTAATTCATCCATAGAAAAAAATTCACGAATAATTTCACCAGTATAAAACACTTTTTGGAAAGGATCATAAATAGATGTCAAGGCTAATCTTGATAGTGAAGAAGACTCTTCGGTGACCACATTCATTGGATCAGGATTAGTTGAAGGTGTGTTAGAAAATTACTGTACCGCTCTATATGCTATCTCAAAAGGACTCAAAGGCATCTCGCCATTGAAAGAATCCATTTCTGAATCTGAAGGCATTATCCAAGGATCATCGAATGGAATAGTACTTGATGAGATCATATTGATATTAGCAATGGTACACGATACACTGGGTGGAGGCATAGAAAAAATTCCCATTAAAACAGAGTCTGTAATATCCCAAAAGGGAGAATGCAGTAATACTGAAACATAATATAAGAACTGCAGCAAAGTAAACAATAGATCTAAATACACAACAGAATACATAGAAATATCTGAGCCATATTATTAATTTGGAGGTGAAAAAACAAGTACAAGAGTGCTCAAAACATGAGACACTCAAGCCACAATAGTAGCCTAGAATGACCCTGCAATGATATCCCAAGTGGGACTGCGTAATTTCTACTCTGCTGGAAGGTATACTACATTGTCCCTACTACAAATGTAGGGACTGCAACTACCTGTAAGATAGAAAGGCAGATCTAGCAGAATGGGAGCTTCGATGATACTGAAATTGTAGATCTGGGCTCTATGATGGATTCCCAAGATAACCCAAGAGGGTTTTCTCAGATCTGTAAGTATAATACAACCTTCCCCTTAGGGCTTCACATATATGCTACTGAGAATGTAGATCTAAAGCTAGATCTGATAATAGTATGGCTACAATGATGTATTATCAGATCTATTCAAGAGGGGTTGATCCCTTGACTAGATCCTTGGGCTAAAAGGTCAAGATCTAGCTCCTCCAATTTCCTCCACTGAAAATAGATGTTGAATGAACAACAACTTTAGAAAATTGTGCTATCAGAGAGGGAGGTTCTTTAGCCTACTGCTAGATATGGCAAATAATCTCCTCAGTGATGGAAACAATAGATCCAATATGAGGAGGTTATCCCTCACATTATTTTCATCTGAAATACTGGAAACTTCCTTCCTCCAATAGATCTACAAGACTGAACTGTGCAATCCTTGAAGGGACTGCTGCTGCATGGAGGTAAAACCCAATGGCCTGAATGTCGGATGTAGATATGATGCTCCTGAAAGGCTGGATCTGAAGAACAAGGTGGTAGGATGAATCCTCCACTCATTTCTTAGCTGGATTCTAGGAACAACCTTCTGAAGATGGCACCAATGCCTGATATGGAATGAAGAACAATCCTCTTTCCAGAGCTACTCAAGGAAAGAGGTGCGATTCCCGCTCAGGAAAACCCTGTGCTCAACAGCACTGCAAACTCTACTAAATAGCCCAAGCTTGCATATAAATGTCTTAAGATAAATATAGATCCAAACAGATCAAGAAACGAATAATCCAGATCATGCTTTCCATTGTGCCTTCACCTTCATTATATGCATGAGCCTTCCATAGCCTAGGCCCACTCCAAATCTACAGTGTACATGTGGAAAAAGTCTCCATGTTTGACTACACTGTTGATCTATGTCCTCCATCATGTTCATATGGGGTGATCACCCTCTCCATCATGCACGCATTAAATGCACCACTTCCTCCACTATCTTATCATAAGTGCTTCATGATCTTCTTTGAATGCACTATGATCTCAGTTGACTTTATCAAAGATGTTCATTATTTTACATTTGATATCTATGATCTTATTTGACTGTTTCATCCTCCATAGTTTATCTCATAAATGAGACATGATCTCATAAATAGAGATGCTCCACTACTCCATGTTCTAGATCTAGATCTAAAATATCCACATACACACATTAAAAGTGGATTTTATTCATCCTTGAGGTTTGTGGGTCCCTCCACCCTTTTATTTAATTAATTTATTAAGAAAATCAAGGACTCTAATATTCCAAACATGATGTGGAAATTTGGGAATATTACAGTCCCCCCGGAAAAATGTTGCTTGTCCTCAAGTAACTCCAAAAGTAGATGCAAAGCCATCTCTTCCCCTCCAAATGGCATCCACATAAGGAAGGCTTCCTCCATTTGCTACAATGTGTTAAGCATGTTTGGTTCCAAAGTTGTCTTTCAAAAACATATAGAATGACCTCCAACTGTATCATTAGATGTCCCCATGAAGTACCAAGTGACAACAATATGAGTTCCAACTTCATCATTAATACATGAGATACATAAAATAAAGTGGCTCTTTCCACAAATGAACAACTCCATCCCACAATACATCTCTTCATGCCATGCTTTATGAATTCGATTGAGCATTGACATGCTCTCATCCTTAGCCTTGTTGGCCTTGTTGGATCCAAGCATCATTCCAACGTTATGAAAAAGAAGAAGGAAAGGATTTAAATGGGTAGACAAAAATGTCAAACCATATTCTCCTAATAGTAACCACTGGAGTAAGGCCCTTTGCTGCCATCCTCCATCTCCTCCATGTAAGATGGACAAGCCAAACTCCCCCAAAAGCAACCAAAACAACAAGAGATATTGATGCTTTCTCTCCTCCTCATGTGCATCATGGAGTAAAAACATACTGATAGACATGTGGAATGTCACACTAGCCCAATACAAATGAACACCATCAATACACATCATGAGAGCGTCATGCCAAGATTTACTCAATACAAAACACATAGACATAGGAGATGTCATGTGGTGGCCAATCTCTCTCAAGGGAAACCAAAATGAACATGCCTTCTTTTGCTACATTTTATCATTGACACACAAGGCATGAATCAGAAAAATATGAGCTATTGGGTGGTAACCATACTCACCCAAGAGCAGCCAACGCAACCATGCCTCCTTCTTCCTTTCATAAGTGTTCTTCAAGGCATGGATCAAAGAAATAGGAGCCTTTGCGTAGTGACACAAATCTCCCAAGGTCAACCAATGTAACCAATCTTTCTGGCCCATATCATAAATCTGCAAGTGGTCATCCAACCCCTTTCTCATCATCCTCACCCACTCACCCCAATATGGATGATGAGTGATGTGTTGCATAATCACGGTATCCTCCCTTTGTATAATACCATCTTCCCCAAACTAATGAAGAACTTTGCACTTCATGAAATGTTGAAGTGCACCTCCAATGAGATTCTCTTTTCACCGAAGGCCCTCTAAAACCAATGAAGTTTTGGATCTGCTGCAGGTAGAAGTTTCTCTTTGAGTTGTGAGATGCTCATTGAGAAAGGGTCATCTAGAAAGGATAAAAGGTTCCTCACCTCAAGATGTTTACCATTTTTCATCTTTACCTCCATTGCTTCATGAGTGAAGCTACCTTCAAAATTCTCCAAGAATGATGGGGCCTCTTCATTCTCATAGCTACTAAGTGACAACGCTGTAGATCTGCATGGTAATACATGTGCTGTCTCAAAGCAAGGCACAATACTGATCTCATAACCAGCTATTGTACATAGGATCTTACTCATCCCATTTTCTGAAACTCTACACTTCAACTCAAAGGGTTGGATGTAGCTCAAAAATGATGAACTGGGATAGTTCTTAATCTCCTCCTTGATTAGATCAAGGGTCCTCTGCGCTGTGATACGTTGCTGCTTCAAGTCAACATTTTTTTCTAACCCTTGGTTATGCATTGGCCTTGATGGCATGTCCTTGTAAGTTTCAATAAGATTTACTAAAACAATAAGTGATGAAATTTCATGCATACCTTGGATCAACTAATGTGTGAAGACCTCTTGCCAGAACACAAGAGTTCCTCCAACCTAGACAATAGTGTGTGCAACTGCTGGTAAGAGTGATGGCTGCTCTTCTCCAAGTGTACCAGCACTGGAATCTTCCTCCTTTCCCTCATGCATCTCCTGAATCATGCATGGGACTCTATATGTCAAGAGCTCAAGACTATCTTGCAAAGATACAAGTGTCTCTTCTCTGGATGCAAGTCATTTTGTAGGTGGTGGTGAATGTAGTGACTCCTTGTCCAAAGTGACAAGATTGACATCCTCCTTTGTTTCCTTGGGGAATGTCACTTTATGACACATCTCTAGTTTTCTCACATCAAATTCCTTCCTCAACTTGTGAAAGAAATATGAATATTTAGTCACCTTTGCATGCTCCATGTGACCAAACCACCAATCATTGGCTTCATAAAAAATATGAAGTGCTGCAATTTGAATAGCCTCTCATTCAGCTACAAGATGTAGCCTGAAAAATGCATATAAATCTCTCCTCCAAGCTCTAACAGTGCTTGAGGAAGATCCATCAAATTTAGGCAAATAAAATCTATTATGCCTCTTCCTTCTATTGCTGCTATAGGATCCTCTTTCTTCTTTGATTTGAATAATTTTTGGAGAGTTAGCTTCTCCTTGAATGATATAGACTGTGCTTTGTATTCTTCCAGATATAGACTGAGAATCCCATGAGTCTTAGGTTCATTCCTTTCTTCATTTATACACCTTTCACCTTCTCCAAAGAAAGTGGGCATAGTGGATCTATGAGGAGATCTAGGATTCTCCAGTTCTCTTCTTTGCTGATAGGAAGTGCTTGGACCTTCCTCATCATATCTTCTTCTAGGATCTTCTTTCTGTCCTTCCTTCTTCATTGGATTTACGTCTTTAGAGAGGTCTTGCATGGATCTAAAGAAAGGAGTGGCAGAATTATCATCCTCCATGATAGATCTCATCTATCTGCTCCTTCTTTTGATGTAAAAGATGAAGTGTCCACAAGCTGAGGCAAAGATCATGCTCTAATACCACTATAATATCCCAAAAGGGAGAATGCAATAATACTGAAACACAATATAAGAAGTGAAAAAAAGTAAACAATAGATCTAAATACAAAGTAGAATGCACATAAATAGTTGAGCCATATTATTAATTTGGAGGTGAAAAAGCAAGTACAAAAATGCTCAAAATATGAGACACTTAAGCCACAAGAGTAGCCTAGAATGACCCTGCAATGATATCCCAAGAGGGAGTGCGTAACTACTACTTTGCTGGAAGGTATACTACGATGTCCCTGCTACAAATGTAGGCACTGCAACTGCCTGTAATATAGAAAGTCAGATCTAGGCAGAATGGGAGCTCCGATGATGCTAAAATTGTAGATCTGGGCTCTATGATGGATTCCCAAGATAACCCAGGAGGGGTTTCTCAAATATATAAGTATAAGAAACCTTCCCCTTAGGGCTTCACATATATTCTGCTAGAAATGGTGATCTGAAGCTAGATCTGATAATAAGATGGCTACAATGATGCATAATCAGATCTATGCAAGAAGGGTTGATCCCTTCATTAGATCCTTGGGCTAAAATCTCAAGATCTAGCTCCTCCCTGAAAATAATTGTTGAATGAACAACAAATTCATAAAACTATTCTATCAGAGAGGGAGGCTCTTTAGTCTACTACTAGATATGGAAAATTAGCACCTGAGTGTTGGAAACAATATATCCAAGTTATCCCTCACAGGATTTCTAGCTAAAATACTAGAAAATTCCTTCCTCCAATAGATCTACAAGACTGAACTGCGAAATCCTTGAAGGGACTGTTACTGCATGGAGGTAAAACCCAATGGCCTGAATGCCATATGTTGATCTGATGCTCCTGAAATGCTGGATCTGAAGAACAAAGTGGTAGGATGAATCCTCCACTGGTTTCCTAGCTGGATGCTAGGAACAACCTCCTGAAGATGGCACCAATGCCTGATATGGAATGAAGAACAATCCTCTTTCCAAAGCTACTCAAGGAAAGAGGTGGGATTCCTGCTTGGGAACACCTTGTGCTAAACAACACTAAAAACTCTGCTAAACAGCACAAACTTGCATAGAAATTTCTTAACACAAATATATATCTAAAAATATCAAGAAGTGAATAATCCAAATCATGCCTTTCATTGTTCCTTCACCTTCATTATATGCATGAGCCTTCCATAGCCTAGGCCCACTCCAAATCTGCACTGTACATGTGGACAAAGTCTACATGTTTGACTGCACTGTTGATCCATGTCCTCCATCATGCTCATATGGGGTGATCACCCTCTCCATCATGCACGCATTAAATGCACCACTTCCTCCACTATCTTATCATAAGTGCTTCATGATCTTCTTTGAATGCATTATGATCTCAGTTGAATTTATCAAAGATGTTCATTATTTTATATTTGATATCTATGATCATATTTGACTGTTTCATCCTCCATATTTTATCTCATAAATGAGACATGATCTCATAAATAGAGATGCTCCACTACTCCATGTTCTAGATCTAGATCTAAAATATCCACATACACACATTAAAAGTGGATTTTATTCATTCTTGAGGTTTGTGGGTCCCTCCACCCTTTTATTTACTTAATTTATTAAGAAAATCAAGGACTCTAATATTCCAAATATGATGTGGAAATTTGGGAATATTACAAAGTCCTTTACTAAACCTACTCCAACATCTTCATAAGGAATTGTCGATTTTCAAACGTGTTGAATACTATCTATAGAGTCTGGGTTAGACGAATAATATGAAAACTGATCGATTTTCACAATATTTCATTTATGAGGAAACATGATTAACTGAAATACAGAAGACACGATAGCAATCATAGCTAAAGACCAACTTTGACCCAAAATAAGGTTGTAATCTAGAGGGGCGTCAACTACTTCCACATCTAGATTAACAGTTTTACCTTTGACCTCTATAGGTACATCCTGTAAAATTCCATATAGATGGAATCCTATTCCATCAAAAGCTTTAAGTATTTTTAGAGATTCGTTGATCGTTGCAGAACCAAGACTTCCAACAATTTAGTGACATAATGCAAGTGGATTCCCCCTCATCTATTACAGTGCGAAAAGTTCGTCTGTTTTTTACTGATACCGGAATCTGAAAAGCCATCTGATGGGGGAGTCTCGGTGTAAATTTTTCTAACTCAAAGACCATAAGGTTATAATCCTGAGGATCTATAGCTCCAATAGCTGATAAAATTAATTTCCTTTGTGCTGGACATGATTACAGCACTTATAAGGCTGACATTGCTAAAGGGGAAATCGCCAAGTCTTCAACAATGTTGTAGTTCTAAGCAGCTCTCGCATGTGGATTGAAAGCTGATTTTCGAAGTACACCTTTAGCAGGCGGTTTAATTACTAAATCAGGATTAGGTTTCTCGATATGAAGTGGATCAGAAACCAAAGGAGATGTGGCTGGTTTTGAATTATAATTTTCTACTTCTTTACCAGTAACAAGATTTTTACTTCCATAGTCTTGCGACAGCGTCGCAACCATAACCTCAAACATCTTTAAAATATCTTTTGATGAGTGTGAAGAAGATCCTATCATTTTTCCATCTTAAGTAGGAAAAGGATCCTTCAAGACAGCGGGTGTGGGCGACGCTTTGATGAATTTAGAGACCTCAGATCGATGCAGGCACTCTTTAGTAAAGTGATCCTCGTCACAAATAAGACAAGGATATCGAGGTTTTCTTTTATTGTTAGATGGTTCAGTTTTTTTGGTTTTATCCTTCGGAAATGAATTTTGTTAGCTTTTATTCTTTCCTTTATTCTTATTTCCAGTTTTAGATTTAGTTGTAGATGGATCTACAACATGAATGTCAGCAGAAGATTCAAGGTAAGAATCTCCTTTTAGTGAATTGGGTAACGTTATTATAGGAGAAGTAGTTTTTGAGGACTTCTTCTTACTTTTATTTGTGTTAACTAAACCAATTACACCATCTGCAGCATGAGACCCTAAAGGAGTTGTAGTTATTTCACCAGGACATGGTAAATCAAGATTTTTTCATACAAAGTATTAGACTGTGTATATACGAGGTCTAAGTACTGAGCTTGAGAAATGACCTGTTCTTCAGTAAGAACTCCCCCCTTAGCCACATCTTCAGTGATATTTGGAAGTAATGATTTGATGAACCATTCTGCCAAGATCTGATCTGGAATAAAAACTTTCACTAAACGTCTTCTACATCTCCATTCATGTATGTGATTAGGTATGTACGTAGACGTAGATTATTTTAATGAAGTCAATAATTTCGTGTCATTGTCGTATCTAACTGGCAATTGAAAATGTGTTAAGAAAACAGTTGCTAAAGCATTGAAATTGTTGAATGAGCCATGCGGTAATTCAACGTACCATTTTGCAGCTAAACCTATCAGTCTTCTCTGAAATAGTAGTAATTGAATAGAAACATCAATCAAAGAGTTGGATGAGCACTAGAGGTGGTAATTCATGACATGGTTTGAGGGGTCCTCTCCTAATTTTCCTACAAATGTATGGATATCATGGGCAACTTATTTGGCATTGGTGGCCAATACAGAACATAATAGATGGGATCATTTGTTAGGTGCAACAAATAAGGTAAATCCAAAGTTGCTATGAATGGAAACCGATGGTTAGGGTCTTGGTAGAATTGATAACCTTGCAGAACTATACCAGTACCAGGAGGAGGATATCCAAGATATCCTAGAATATCCTGTGCGTTTGTGATTGGAATACCTCCCGGGTAGCCAGGATTAGCCAGACCATATTAGGGTTGGGACAGTATCTGATACGTGTAACCAGGGTATAGTTGATGTTGGTATACTAGATATTGTGATGCAGACCCATATCGATATTGTCCTTGATATGGTTGATAAACAAACTGAGGTTGGCTTATTACAATTGTACTTGTACCAGGTGGTCCCGTAGGCAGCTGAACAGTATTCTGGATTGTAGGTCCAGGTTGTGGTGCAGATACTATAGGGATTTTTTGTAATACTTGAGGGGCTATAGAAATAGGGGCTGCAGAAACTCCAGGAATAGGTGTGGTAGCTTGAACAGAAATTGGTGCAGCAGTTTGAGTTGGAGTTCTAGGGGTACTCGGACCAGGCTGCTTAACTGTACTAGATGCAGGTACCTGAATCGTAGGTTGAATAGGTTGGACAGGTTGGACAGGTGATTGGATTTTACTATAACCAATTGGCTGACCAGGTTGATAATAGGGTACTTGCACATTAGGTTGAAAATTTTGTTGAACTACCGTATTTACTCCAAGATATGAAGGTCCCATTAAAGGTTGTGTTGCATAAGAAGGACCATAACCAGGTTGATAATTTATAACATATGCTTGATAATTAGCTGGATAATTCCCACCTCCTTGAAACAATTGTTGTTCCGGGTAGAACTGTTGCCTTAAAGGAGGCTACTATCCCTGGAAGGATGGTTTCCCTGGTGTAGGGTACTGTCCTTGAAGAGGTTGCTAACCTTGATTTGGGTACTATCCTTGAGGTTGATATTGACCCTGAGGTATGTACTGACCTTGAGGTATGTATTGTCCTTGAGGTTTCCCCTCAGGCAGTAAATTATCGCTTTTAGGTTTCCCCCCAAGCGATAAATTACTACCTTGAGGGTCAGGGTTAGGAATGTTTCCAGACATTATATAAATGTGTTCTGCACCCAAATTTTCGGTGTGTGATTCATTTGGACCAGATAATGGTATATGTTTGTTGGGAGAACGATCTTCTCCTGAGAAAGTACCAGAAAGTGACTGGTATTCTACCGAAACAGACGGACCACCGTACAAATATGATTCTGGTGATGCAGAAAACATGGATGACTCACCAGATATGTTTAGTGTAGGTCTATAACCTCTTGGTATGGCATAAAAAGGAATTCGGGGTGGCGAATAATTTAGACCAGTATTGCATAGAAATTCTACCAACTAAGAATACCAAGGATCTTTCTTGAAATGGCTATAGTAAATTGATTCACTTGGCCTAAGATCTAAAGAGTCCTGATTTGGAGGAAGAACAACTTCTTCTTCAGTGTCAATAACTTCTTCAATACTAATAAGACCAGGAGGAATATTTTCAATGATACGATACGTCACTCTGGGTGAATCAGGACAATGAGGGGTTGGAGTAATGAACTCGGAAGTAATCTCATATATATCAGGTTCAGTTTCTGGTTCAGAAATTTCAGGATCAGTAGCTGATAATTCACTAGTTTTAGAAACAAGTTCAGCTAGTTCAGAAATTGAAACTCTTCTTGGAGTACTCCCTATTTTTTGAGGTTGATCTACTTCATATTCAGGATGAATAATTATTGATTTTTCTTCGTGTTCAGTTGATCCAGTCCCTGATGTTTATCCTTTCTCAAATTTAAGTTTTTCTAACTCACTTGGTGTGTAATCAGGGGCTTTCCCCTGCATTCTACATGATTGTCTAGGTAATTCTACCATGATTAAAAGTTTTAACACACGAAATCAAAAAAAAAATCAACAAAATTTCCTAAAGTCTCTAAGGAAACAATCAAATTGATCACATGCCTACAAAATATAAGAGAGAAATCCACACAAAAACAGAAGATTTCCGCACTAAAAACACTAGTTAGTGATGAAATCCAACGTCGTAGAATTTTAATGCAGAAATGGTGGTTGGAACAGTTACCGCGACAACCTGCTTAATGAAACAGTATGGTGCATGTTTATCCACTTAAACCATCTCGAAGTGAGGAGAACCCTTTGGAAATTTCAAGTGAGTCTAGTCGACATTTGCTCCAGGTACAGTGGGACATTCCCTCCACTGTCACCTTGGGAAATAATCCTAAAGTTTATAGCCACTAAGGTCACCAACAAGAGCAAATATACCTGGGGGAATAGTCTACGTTCCGATATACATGCAAGGGAAGAGTAACTATCTCAATCCCCTTGAAGGCTCCTTGTTTACCGAAAAGTGACCCCAGGCTCCTCAACAATGGTCTATCTGAGGTTTACCATTTTTAATACATGTACATCTGCTATCTTTCCCAATGAGATAGGTACGATTACCTCACTGGTTCGGACATGATCTCGTGCTTGACTCTTTTAAGAAGAGCTTCCCAGATCATACATGCTACAATTGGATTTTTCCTACTGCAAGATTGCTACTTGTTTGTTTTAACTGTCTTGGAATGTTAATTACAACCTATTCCAAGACACTAGCCTAAGCTATGTTAGTGGAAAAGAGCCCTAGAAAATGTAAAAATATCTATATTGATTTTAATTAAAACGCTATTTTTAATTTGGTTGTTTCTTAAGATTGAAGGTATGGAAGTGAAACTTCAATGATGTTTTATGACCCGACTCAAAAATACATTAAATGCATCTATATGAGATTGCAACTCTTTTCTTTTCAATGAAATCTATTTAAAGGAAATATTTGAGAGATTTAGATAACTTTCAAAGTACCAATTGTTTCGCTTATAAACAAAAATATTTGAAAATAAGACTATTTCTTTGAGAACTCAATTTCATATGATGATCAATTACTCATCAAAATAAAATCCTTCATCAATCAGATCAGAAAATACAAATCTTTTAACAAACTCTTTCCAAAAAGAAAACCTTATTGAAAACTCCTAAAAACATAAAATTCAAAACCAAAAGAAAACACTAATGTTTGAACTCTATCTAAAATGTTTTGAGGATGTTTTTCTTAGTTTGTGATCGAACCAAGAAGAATTTCTGCTTATTGTTAGGACATCATAGTTTGCAATATTGGCAAATACAAACGCTGCGGAGCCAACATCAAAACCTCTTTGGAATCTAAGGATCTAGCCCTCCTAGATTCAGAGAGGGATCTCTCTATGTATGTGCTTTTAAGAGGTATTTCCTTAAGCTTTAAATATGATTTTCAGGCTAGTTATGAAGAACAAGGTTTTTTTTTGTTTTGGTTGGAATGAACATCATCAAAATGAAGGAAGTCTTTTGAAGGGTAAAGTTGTGAGCAGTTTGAAAATGGTTCAGCTGATAAGATAAGTAAGAAACAGTGTCAATCCATTGGGCTATGGAGTCATAAAGGATTTAATTGCACAGCAAGTTTCAAGAGTGGTATATGGGGCAAGTCATCTATGTCAATAGATCTCTTTAAGTTGATTTTATGGAATGAAACATTAACAGTGGTGAAAGAAGCAAAAATATAAGAAAAACAAAGGACAACCTAAGATCAGGTAAGTACTTTTAAACTGGCCTGCTTTTGATATAATTTCAAGAGAAAACATTAAAAACAAAGAATAGCTTAAGATCAAGTAAAGAATTTTAACTTAGCCTGCTTTCAACATGTTCAAAGGAAAAAATTTCAAGATTAACGTAAAAAATAGTCCAACTTCAGGTAAGTACTTTTAAACTAGCCTGCTTTTGACATACTTTAAAGGGAAACATTCAAGACAGCTGTTGGAGAAAAGACTAGAGGACAGGGCTAACCATAGACTTCCATAGTTTAACTTTACTTAGAATGAAAATGAAAATAACATTCAAAAACAATATCTCAAGTTTTACTCAATAAGACATGGGCTCACCAACATTCCTTTATTGATTACACTCAGTTAAATTATCCTCAAATACACAATTAGCAGAAAACATAAAGGATAAAGGTTTATCGGTGAGATTTAGGGTACTTTAGAAGTAAATCCTAATCTATGTTTGTTGTTCTTTATCAGAGAAAAGTGGACAGAATGAAAACATGAAGAAAATAACAATTACAGTAAGAAACACATCACCATTGACATAGACCAGGATCCCATAAATCAGATTGTATATTTGATTTCCAAACCAATTACAATCTTCAAGTCCAGTGGATTTCTATAGCTTCAGATTTCTGATCTTAGCATATCTTTATTCTATTACAAAAAAGAGCTTCAGAAGCTTCAAAGCTATTTACACTTAATGAGTATTCAAAGACCAACCTCTATACTGTCTTCTACAGAAGTATTTATAGAAGAATGAGGAGGTGGAGTGTAAGAAGGGTTCATTTGTTCAATTAATACAGAGTAATGGTTTCTTGACCTTTGGGAGGCCTAAGGGAGAAGATTCAAATGCTCATATCTGTTTTAATCAATTTTACATTAAATTTCATCAACTTTAGTTGCTTTTGTTGACTTTGAGGGTTTTAGGTAGATTGGTAGTTAATTTTGAGCTGCCTTTAAAAATATCTCTGACTGTGTAATAAATATGCATTCTTTTAATGAAATAAGCTCGCAGGTGGCAGTTTGAGGATTTATAGCCTCAAAGATGTGGCATTCAGAGGCTCCTTCACTGATTTTGTGCTGATTTGGCACTTTTGAACTTCAATAAGGCCTTTGATATTTCTTTTGTGCCTTATAATCACTTTTGGAGTCATTAAAACTTATATTCTAACTGTTTTATCCTTTAAACCATCCCTTTCCTTTGCTTCTCGGCCGTCTTCAAATGATTATGCTTTTTTTAATTCAATATTCATGTGTTCAACTTTTATCCTTGAGTATATGATTAGCTTCTTCTTATTCCTTTGTATCAATATTTAAACTTTGTTTTAGCTTTGAAAGGTGGTAATCTTCGGTTGCACTCCTTACTGAACTCTGAAAAGGCTGTTGGCTTTAAAAAACTGTTAACAAACCTGCAGAAAACCACAAATAAGTCATACAAAATCCTGCGGGTTGGAAGAACTACATTTAGTGGTGGGTGGAGGTGGCAGAGCAGTGCAGAAGGGATGAAAATAAAGGCAGAAGAAGTTTTATGAAGAAAACCAGCGAAAATCTGGTTTAAAATTGTATTTTGGCATGGAAATGGGTAAAACGGTTTTGAATACCACTGGTGGTTTTTGCGCGACCCTCAGGCGGTAAGTGGTTTTTCCTGGAGGGAACGCAATCCAATTAGAATGTGCCACACATCCTCCAGAAACCATTCTTTTCGCGCGGTTAAGATTCGATTTATTTTTTTGGGAAATGAGCATGAAATGCAATGCCAACCGTTGGATCTGGGGGAGCAGATCCAACGGTGGAGGAGAAGCACAAAACAGAAAGGTGCATGGTGGATTGAACAAGTGGAGGCCAAGTGTCAAACAATTATTGGGGGAGCAGTCTGTGTAATGGATGGTAGGCTTATCGCATCGGCGGTTCGCCAAGGAACAAGGCAAGGGGGAAAGAGCAAAGAAATTCTGATTGCGCGATGTGATGGAGGCTTAAGATAAGCCCTCGAGTATGGTTGTATGGTGGAGTAAGTGACTAGGGGCAGAAAATAAGGGGGCTTATCGCATCGGCCGGGGGGGGGGAAAGGGAGGCGAAGTTATGAACATGTGACAGCGCCGATATGATATAAAACGATGCGATGTGATGAGCGCTTAGCGCCCGGTCACAGGCTTAGTCATATGACGGAAAAAGAGTTGGGGCTAAGACGAAAGGGGCTAAAGCCTTTTTGTTAATAAATAAGTGGAATAAGAGGGTTTTATGTGTTTTTTATGGGTTTTTGGTGTTATGGATGAAGTAAAAGGATTTTTAAAACCAAATACGAAAGGGTTAAGTTGTTTTAAAGGGTTTTTTCGAGGGGAACAAAGATAAATGAGAGAGGAAAGGGGAATTTTACAAGGAAAATGAATGATATGGGGGAAAAAATGGGGGGAATGAAATGATGAAAATGGGTCTTTTTAGGAAACCGTTTTCTTTGGGAACAACAGGCTTAACTTGGTGGATTTATTTTAAGGGAACAACAATATTTCGAAGGGAATAACATTGTTAGGGAAAAGCACTTTAAGGAACAACACTGCTAGGGAACAGTACTTAGGGAAAAACAGACTTCAAGAATGAGTAATTTTCTTATGAAAATAATCTCTTGAAGGCTCCAGACCTGTTTTAGCCATCATTTTCTACGAAAATTTTTACTGATGGCTAATAGTGGCTCCACCTGGGGATGGTAGCTCCTTGGAGGTGTCAAGAACTTTAGAATTTGATCTCTGGGATGTAGAACTGTGCCTTAATCCACTGACAACCTGCTCCTTTTGTGGTCTTGTTGTTTTTAGAAAATATGATCAGTATTTTATATAAGCAAATAAATTCCTCCCAATCTTTCTACCTACATAGCCTACTTCCTAACATTTTCTCTTTAGAAGGTGCACTTGGACTTGCAGACCTTAAACATCAACATTTTGTTCTTTTGAAAGCAGGAAAAACTAATCTAAATCTACCCTTATTTCTTCCATGAGTTCAGATTAGGCTGTTCAACTCATAAATTCTCTACCTAAGCTACTATCTGCCAGGATTAGACTGTCTGGCAGATTTTATTCTCTATCTTCTAAAACAAAAATTTAAACACAGTCAAATTAGGATTAGAATGTCTAATTTGCCATGGGGTCTATGGCTGTATGTACAAGTTGCACATATACTTTATTTGCGGAACTTTAAAACAAAACTGCGAAGGCTTAAGATCTGAAAAATTAACAACATCCTTCATTCCTTTTATCAGCTCTAGTTTTTATCTTTTTAGATCTGTTCTTATCTAGCCTTTCTTGGTTCAGATTTAAGCATTTTTTAACCCATTCTCTTCTTCTTTGGCTCAGATTTTGGTCTGATTAGAGCCATTCTTTCTATCTTAACATATTCTAATGATAAGCCAAGTTTGAACAGTTTGGAAAATCTTCTTCACTAATCTATCAACAGAAAATTGAAATCTATTTTAGTCATGATTAGGCTGTATGAATAAAGTAGTAGTGTTTCTTTAAATAGTGGCATTTAAGCTTGCACACTTTCAGATTTTTCTTTTTGGTATGGGGCTGTACCTTTCTTGTTTTATTTCTGCCCTCTTTTTCTCTTTTTCTATGGTTTTGTGTGTTTTTATCTTTTTCTTTCAAAGTAAGAAACAATAGAAAACTAACTAAATGCTCATAGGCTGAGCTTTATTGGCCTTCCTTTCTAACCTAATCTAACTCTTGAAATATTTACATGATTCATATGATAGAATAGTGCCAGTATAACTAGTTGAGAAGTGACAAAAAGGAAAAGAAATTATGGCTGCTTGTTAGGAGTATCCATAGTACATATTGAATATTAATCTTCAAAACCAAGGCTATCACAGAGGGTGACATCGTTTTATGCCTTTGGCTCTTGCAAAGGATCCATGCTTGATAACTTGAGCCAATTGGGATATCCACACATTCTTCCATAGGATCAACAAAGAAAATATGAGAACTCTCTTCTTGTTGGCCCTCCATGATTTGTAGATTTTCTGCCTCTAAGATGTCAGCTTTGAGGAATTCACCTTCAGTATGTTCCTTGGAAGCATCATCATCTTTCACCTGTAAATCAACAAGCAGTGAAATTTCTTTTTTCTCTAAATCTATGCTTGCTTCTGATGTGAATTCAAGTTCTTTGGATGACAGATTGATATCAGTAATGGGAGAAGGTTTCTCTTGAAAATATGATATGTCCTCAGCAGGAAAGTCTTCTACTTGTTTTTCTCTCCCAAATACTTGCCAGTACTTTTCGTTGTTTGGGACAGCTGGTCTGAATTTTTCTTGAATTATGTATTGTTTTTTTTCACAAGGTCTCAGACATGTACTAGCAACAAGGGCTAATCCATTGGAAAGAATGTTTTGGTTTTTAGGGACAAGGGTAAGTTGGAATTCTTCAAAATATTTTAACAATTCCATGGCATCATCCTTATAGGCTCCAAGTCTGGGATGTTTGGCACTATATTTCTCATTTATTTTCTTAATAATCAACTCTGAATCCCCCATGAACTTTTATCCTTTTAGCTCTTATTTTTTTTAATAAATGTAGACCTAAAAGGAGAGCCTCATACTCAGCTATATTGTTGGTACATTGAAAATTCAATTTATATGAATGGCCTTTAGAATGGCTGTTTTCTGTATTGTAAAGCCATATTCCTGCATCTACACTGGTTTTAGTACATAACCCATCAAAACTCCTACTCCACAAAGGACTAGTTTTAGGTTTATCATTAATTTCCTTAGTTCAAATGAATATTTGGAGGGTAGCTTCTTGTTTAGTATTTGATCAATTTCTTCTTCTGTCAAAGGAGAGATTTCCCTTTCAGTATAGACAGAAGTACAAAATCCTCTTTATTTTGTGTTAACTGGTTTTGAGGTTGGATGTCTTCTTGAGCCTCTTTTAGTGAATCAAGACTTGTGTTTGAAGGGAAACCTAGAGGATTTTCTACTATTTCCTGATCTACTTCTGTTTTAAATAACTCCTCATGATTGTTATGATGCTCAATTTGAATACAAGGTTCATGAGTTGTTTCTTCTACGTTATCAGGATGCCATTCTCCTCTTAAAATCTGAAATGAGTTATAACACAGAGGGAGAGTCCCTATTCGTGTTGATTTATCTTCTGTTTCAGGTTTTGTGTTTTGTAAGTGGCTTATTGTTTCCTCAAAGCATTTCCCACTTTTAGTATTTGCATTTTGATCGTGCAGATCTCTTAATAGTGCAATACAAGTCATAGGTAGGCAATCAAGAATTTCTTGACAACCTTCCTTATCATCTTCTATAAAATATTGATCATCATATATGTCTTGCTCATCATCTAGGTTTTGTAGTGGTTGAGTTTTTTCTTGATCTGAAAAAATCACGGACTCCTCTGGGTCATCAAATGTTAGATTAGCCTCATACCAATCCATTCTATTTCCAAGCATGTAAATCATTTTTTCCATCATGACCAATAGTTTTACTTCTGGGTCTATATCTGAATCCATGTTGGTAAATTAGAAAAGAGCTCACTGTTTCTTGTCAACCAGTTCAGAGTGTTCTACCAGTGGAGTCATTTGGTCTTTTGGGAGTTGTGGAGTCGCCAGGTGGAATTTTTTAGCTTTAGAAGGTAAAATGTTTTATGGTCCACCACCAATAATAGGTTTGAATACCAATCTAAAAATGTTTTTGGTTTTCTGAGTTTTTTTATAGTCCTGTGGGTTATGAGAGTGTCCTAAATCTGTTTCAACACTTAGCTATGGTGATGAGACAAACAGAGTTTACTCTGTGGCTTACTTAGCTGATTTCTCCAAGATTTGATAAGGGTCTGTTAGAATCCTAAGAAGTACTTAGATTTCCACTGATTCAAACAAGTCTTATCATAATTACCAATATGCTTGGTAGTGCTTGAAGAAAGATAATTTTACTTAAGTGAATGCTGAGTGTTTTGTTTTAAGGATTTTAATCATAAGTCTCCCCAGTATGGTCGCTAGTATGCTAGGACACTGTAGTTTGCAAGATTGGAAAATACAAACGCTGCGGAGCCAACATCAAAACGGTTTTGGAATCTAAGGATATAGCCCTCCTAGATTCAGAGAGGGGTCTCTCTATGTATGTGCTTTTAAGAGGTATTTCTTTAAGCTTTAAATATGGATTTTAGGCTAGTTATGAAGAACAAGGTTTTTGTTTGTTTTGGTTGGAATGAACATCATCAAAATAAAGGAATTATTTTGAAGGGTAAAGTTGTGAGCTAGTTTGAAAATGGTTAATTTGATAAGCTAAGTAAGAAATAATTAATCAAATCTTGTAGAAATTATATAACTTATGTGTTATATGTCCAGGAATTCTCTGATCTCACACTATTTTAACTTCATGTGTTAGTATGAATCTTTTGTCGAAGTGTACAAAAAAAGACCACTTTAGCTATGCATAACTTATAGCCCTAACATCAAATATGGCTTCCAATATCTTCAGATCTGCAGTTAGTTGATCAAGACAAGTGCTGCAAAAACCAGATCTATGCATATAGAGACATTAAGCAGTAAAAATAAGGTTTTGCTCCATACATCCAATAGACAAGACAAGAACAATTTTTGAAAGAATTTTTTGTATTAAGGGCACCTGGGAGGAAAACAAGAAGATGTTTCCAATTCTCCTCAATGTGATGGGTTCTTGGAAGTCCTCAGCACTTCAGATCTAGCATTTCTCTCTCCTGTTGGTGTAGAAAACCCAGACAAAGATAGAACTCAAAGGGAGCTCACACAGCAAATAATGGAAAATATGACAATGATAATGGCTCAAAGTCGGACCAAGAGTTTAGATCCAAAGCGATCTAATAGGCAACAAAAGGTGAAGAATGGTAGGAAAAACCCTCCTATTTATAACAAAATATTGGGTCATTCTAGATCTTGGTGCATGATTAAAATAACATTAACCAAATCTAGATCCACCTTTTATGGAATATTTTATTATATTTGTTGGAGGGAAAAAGTACCCTTTATTTGTGAATAATAAATAAATAAATGATTTATTTATCATTTTAAGGAGGTGGTTAAAATATAATCAAATAAATAATGATTTATTTAATTATTTATGGGTGATTTAGTCATATTTAACAAGGAATATTATTTAAATAAGATTTAAATAATTATTCCTAGAAAATAATAAGATAAATAAAGATTTATCTAATTAATTTCTTTGTTTTGGGTTAAACATGACCGGGAAAATCAAACAAATATAGGTTTGTTTAATATTTCCTTTTGGGGTTTCCTATTTAGACCATAAACAACCTAATAAATGTGTTTTATTAAGTTATTTTACATAGTGAAGGAAATTTTACTTAGGGTAAAATTGGTCTTACATGGTGTACTTGGGTCCATCTAATGATAGTAGGTTAGATGACCAAAAAATGGTGTAAAAGATTGCCCCCCAGCGTGCGAGTGTTAGGAGAAAATCGTATGACCGAAGTACGTTGTAAGAACTCAATCACCAGACATCAAAAGGGAAGTCAGAGAGAGAAATGTGAGGTAGACTAATGTGCTGAAGAACTAGACCCTAAGGAGACGAGACTTACAGGTGCAACAAGTCTCTTTTTATGAGAGGGTACCTGTGCTAAAGGCGGCGGGGGAGGCATACCTATGCCCGCCGAGACAAAGTACAAAAGAATAGTGTGTCCAATAAACAAGGGACCGAACCATAAAGTACAACCGGCATAAACATGAGCTAGATAAGAATACAATGAAGAATCCCACATACATGCTTTCAGCTCCTGGGATAAACAGACTTATTTATTAAAATTCATTTATTTATTAAAATTTAATATTTTTGTTTTTAAATTTAATTTGTTATTTTAATATTAACCTTTTTTTATTAATTTATTAAAATTGGATGTATATACCTATTTTAATTTAAGTTCATATATATATTTTAATTTTTATAATTTAAATTTAATTTATTTTTTATAGTTTATTTGTTTTTTTAATATATTTTGTTTTAAATTTAATATTTTCATTGTATTTTATTTTTATTTTTTATTTTTAATTAATTTTTCTTTTTTTTTCTTTATAATTTGAATAGTGTTTTTTTTTAATTTTGAATTTTTAAATTTATTAAAATTTAATATATTTCTTTAAATTTAATTATTTGTTTTAATTTTTTCTTTTCTTTTTTTAAATTTAATAAGCATTTTCTTTTTCTTTTTAAATTTAATTTCTATATTTTATTTTTTATATTTTCCTTTTTTTTTAACTTGTTTTTTTTTTTTTTTAATTTAATATTTTTATTTTGTTTTTATTTTTATTTTTTAATTTCTATATTTTTTGAAATTTTAATCTTAATTTTTTTTTTGTTTATTTTTAAAAAAAAAATTCCTTGAATTTTAGGTTTTTTTTAATGATTGAATTAAAATTTTTACTTTGTTTTTATTTTAATTTTTTTTATCTTCATATATTTTTAAATTTTAAGCTTTTAAATGTTTTTATTTTTTAAATTTATTTTTTTCTTAAATTTTAGGTTTTTTTTTAATGTTTGAATTTTAAAAATTAAAAAAATGTTACTTCTATTTTTAAAAATGCCAAAAGTATGACACAATTTTTTTTTTTGTTATTCCAGCATCAACTAATTTCGTTTTGAGGGTGTTTTTTCAATCTTTTTTCCAAGAAACAATTTTGTTTTTACCATAATTTTATAAAATGTTGAAATTTGACCTTAAAAAAAAACGAAGTGCGTTCTGGAAGACAACTTTTTTTGGGGGGGGGTGTTTTTTCAATCCTTTTTTCAACAAACAATTTTTTTTTAGCATAATTTTAGAAAATGTTGAAATTTGACCTTAAAAAAAAAACAAGTGCGTTCTGGAAGACACACTTTTTTTTTTTTGGGTGTTTTTTCATGTTTTTTGAGAGTTTTTGGGCTAGAGTTCCCGTTTTGAGGTTAGGTTACCTAGGGTTACCTATTTCATCGGTAACTATGTTATGAGAGATCCTCAACTAAATCACGCAGAGAAAATAGTTGAGCACGATAGACTAATACCAATGATGATGATGAGATGGAGGGACTCGAGTAGCGGCTGGATGACTTCCTTGCTAGAGCATAAAGGGCACGAATGACATGGCAGCGACTGACACAATATCATGAGGGATATGGATGCTGGCAATCAAGGTCATAATGTGTGACACAAGAGAGGGATCAAGCAATGAAGGATGGAGGACTATAGCGGGGTACAAAGGGACTCAGGATAGACTTCATGAATGCGATGATGACTCAACTTGGATGATCTAAACAAGGGTGACTTGATGGTGCTGCCACACAGAAAAGAGCCCATGGGGGACCCGAAAAACATGAGTACAAGATGATATCTCATGACGTAAATCGACACAAACAAAGACAAGTATGGAGGCAAAGTGGTGCCCCAAGTACAAGTGTTGTAAGTGAGGAAATTCGATTTTGGGGAGAGGTGAAGTGATCCATCTTGGACAAAATGTGTCCTGGTGAAGTATCAAATCAGAAAAAACTAACAGATACCCATTTGAGGGCTCGGTAAGAGCTTTCCAACGGTGCAGAAGGTTTGTCAAACGGAGCTACGGTATGGTCGCAGCAGGTGAAAGAAGAAACAAGGGTTCTCTTTTAATAAGGTAGTTTTCCCTCCAAATCCACTCATTTGCTAGTGTTGCTGCGGTGAATGTAGAGAGGAGAGAAGGCCCTAAATCTTGCGGCGAGCGTAGCGGACAAACTGACCGTTGGAATTGAGATCCGTCAGTTGCAGGTAAGAGGCCTAACCTTACTCTTTCATTTTGATGGATTGAAAGTTCAGATTAGAGCCCAGAATCTCAGAAACAGACCCTCTTTCATCTCTACGGCTGGGTCGCACTTTTTGGGCCAAAAACTACGACCTGGGACGCAGGTTTTGAGCCAAAAACTGCGACCTAGCCCAGGATTGGGCAGAAAAGTGCGACTTGGAGGATGAAGGGGGTTTCAGTGCTGTGTTAGGGCTGAGATTTGGGTTTTTGTGATTGGTTACAGTGTTTCCTATCTGTATACTGACAAAGATGATGTTTTTGTGCAGCTATGGAAGATATACGGGTCAACTGGAGAGAGAGAGACCTGGGCACATTACGGACAGAGATCCAGACAGATCAGGGTGTCTGTCGTGTATTGGCCAGGTTTGGGGTTCTAAAGTTTTTGGAGAACCCTTTGATGAGGGCTGGGGAGCCCTTGTTGGCCCGGATTGTCAGTTATTGGGATCCAGATCATGAGGTCTTTATAGTGCAGGGGCACAGGATCGAATTGACAGTCCAAGACCTGTATTTCCTGACTGGTCTCCCGCCACTTGGGATGGTGGGAAATACGTAGCCAGTGTTACCACGGGGGCGGAACATCATGGAGTTTGTGGAGAGACATTGTCGACCGGGTCTCCAAGTCAAAGGGACTTGGATATCAATCGGGGACTTAGAGAGATTAGAGACCCGTGCAGTGGCCGCAGCGGTGCTGCGGATCCTGGGCAACCAGGCATTCCATCACATCACTGGGGGGCAGATGATGATTGTGGAGAGTGTGTTGAGTGGGACCTACTATGGGTGGGCCCAAATGATGTTGGTGTCGTTAAAACGACAGCTGTCGCTGTGCAAGCGGCAAGTGAACCACGATTGCTCGTATGGGACTTTATTGTGTTCCTTCTTTTTTGAGAAGATCCCGACCTTACGACCTCGTATACAACTCCTAGATGGGGGCCCTAGAGAGCCCAGGATGCGCCGGTGGGGGTGGCTACTGTGCAGAGGAGGATGAGGGGCGGTCGGACGAGTGTTTCGACCTGAGTTCTTTGCCCATTGGGATCAGATGCCGCTATACATAGACGACTATCCCTATAGTGGGATGAGTTATTGTGGGGATCCGGACCTACCACTTCCGCCTGGTCGAGTATGGGGACCCGATGGTAAGTGACAAGTAACTATTCTTTTTTGGGCATGTTAAAGTTAATGAATAGTAGATAGGGTACTGATTCATGTACTTTTGGTATGCAGATATAGCTCTGGTAAAACCAGCCGGATATATGGGACGACCAGCAGCATCTGGAGCTGCAGGTCCGAGTGGGTCGAGAGCAGCGCATAATGAGGATGCGGCCGCCCTTCTAGAGGACATCCGTCGTAGATGCGAGAGGTTGCTGACCAGAGTGTCAGAGTGCGGGTGGCAAGACTTAGACGACCAGTACATAGAGCCATGTATTGATCTACCCTCGGAATGGCGAGGTGTCATGCGGCGCATGGCGATGGCCGGTCAGGGGATACGTGATCTACAGGCTGCAGGAGCAGAGCCATTGGCTCGGGATCCTCCAGATAGTGATTAGGTGTGGGGCAGGTGGTGCCCCCTAGTGTGTATGTAGGAGCAGGTGGTGCCCCCAGTTTTGAGTTTTCTGTAACATGCTATGGGCATGTCAAATGTATCAGAGTAGATGGACTCTAAACACATGTTTTGTGACACATATTATGGATATGCATCTTTTTTAATGATTATGAATGTTATTGTCTTGTATGAAATGCGTGGGATAAATGCCAATCTAGAACATGGTTTGCAATACTATCTACATAGTGATTCTGTTCTCGAGGTACATGGTTGAAAGTTATGGTTTCAAATTCATGTATCAAGAGTTTCACTCGTAAATATCGTCTAAACAGCACAGGGTTATGCACACGATAAACACCATTTAGTTGCATGACAAGAAGTAGGGAATCTAAATGAACATGCAGATGGAGGATGCGATGAAAGAGGGCATCGGCTAAGAGACCACGCACTTCATCATATTCGGCCTGATTGTTGGTGGCAGTACCAATGCAGACCCCGTTTGAGAGCACAAGGGCATGCAAGGGGGTGAAAATGGCCCAACCTGCCGAGGCTAGATTCCGGGAGTAACGACTTGCACCATCGGCGTAACCGATATAGGGTGGGGACGGGAGGTCCTGCGGAATAGTGTTACAAGACAACAAATGGGGGGAGGAGGGAAAATGACGGCAGCGTGAGTGTACAGAAGACATCGAGCAGAAACTGCGGGGGGGAGTGCGATGAGAAGGATGGCTATGACTCATATAAAAAATAGAGGGTGGTATATGAGGGCTATATGAGGTATGGCGGGGACTCGGGCTGCGGGGGTCAACAGAGATACGGGTGGAGTTATCTCGTGTATGGGCGGAAAAGAGGGGGTCAAGGGTGGAAAGGACACCACATGACGCGGCAAACTTATCTAAATCATCCGTGGGGGAAGAAAGGCTCGCATACGGATCATCACGGGGAATGACGGAAGAACAGGGAAACAAAGGGTTAAAAGATGGGGAGCCCAGGGTGGTCGCTGAAGGGGGGTCAAGCGAAACAACAGGGGAGGATTCAAGGGGAATGTGCTCCAAGGGTCTCACAGAGGATGATAGGTAAAGAATGGTGGTAGTAGACTCCGTCATCTGGACATCAGGGGGGGTAATTTCGATGGGAGCAGGGGGATCCTCCAGCTGACCTGAAGCATACTGAGCAAGTATGGGAGAGGCGGACTGATTTTGTTCAACCTCATACTCACGGACTACTTCTAAAGAGGCGCGGTAATGCGTCAGGTGAGGACAATGGTGGGAATAATGGCCATGGACACCGTACAAGGCACATGGTTTGATGGTGCGAATATTTTTTGGGTTCTTGGTTACGGACGAGGACGAGAGAGAGGGGTCAGGGACCGTAGACTCGGGGAATGCGAATTTAACCATGGGTTGAATGCGGGGCAATTCGGGACAAGTATGGGTGGCGTGACCGACGACATCACACAAGGCATAAGGCTTTGCAGGCGGAGAAGGAGTTGGGTCAGTCAGGGTGACCTTGTCTTTGGATTCCCCCTTGCGAGCTTTGCCTTTCTTTCCTGGAGCCGTCACCATAGGGGTAGGGTCCTGGGGAGGTGCTGGGGGCATGGTGGCAACGGAGGAAGTGAGGGGGACCGGTTGAACCGATGTCAAAGCAAGATAGGGTTTGGGGTGACCAGGTGGGGTAGCGGCTGGAGGGTCAAGGTACCAGACGGGTATGTCCAGGGTCAGGTTAGGGAGAGAGAGGGTGGCCATGACCGGGACCGTATAGACTCCGGGAGGGGGAGCCAGGAAAGGTATCTGACCAGCGGGATAATGGCCAGGAGGGACGGCTCCGAGCTGATTGAGGCCTGGGGGAACCAACCCGAGAGGATAGAGGGGTTCAGGGATACCAGCTGTAGGAGAAGGGCCAGAAGGAGGAGGTCCAGCCGGCTGAGATGAATGGCTAGGAGTGGGTTGCAGTGCACGAGGTTGAGTCTGAGGTTGCTGACTAGCCGAAGCGGGTCGCTTAAGGGCAACCCGAGACGATTGCATCATGCAAACATTCGAGAAGTTGGGATCAGAGATATGAGGAGGATGGGGACCAGGGAAAGTTCCAAGTAGGGAGGAGTCTTTGTAGACGCCGGGAGAGACACTGGTCAAGGAATCGACGGTTTTCATTTTGGCTACAGAAGAGATGGTCGTCTCTGGGGAGGTCTGAGACGGTGGCTCATGGTAAGTCAACTGGTCGTTGGTGACTATCTTTCCATTGTGAGGAAAAGACATCTTGCAAAAAACCGCGGATGGGACAGTAGACATGGCATAGGTGTAGCTTCACCCCAATAGAATTTTGTAGTCTAGAGGGGCGTCGATGACTTCGATGTCAACGCAAACGGTCTTGCCTGCAAGGGTGATAGGAAAATTACCGAAAAGGCCAATGGGCTGGGAGGCGTGGCCGTCCCATGCTCGAAGGGTGATCGTGGAAGGGGCCAACTCAGGAGATCCGAGTTGCTTCCAAAATGACGCGGACATCACACAGGTGGATGCTCCCTCATTAATTATACACCGAGAAATGTTGGCAGTCCGGATTTTGACTGGGATTTGGAAGGCGATGGAAGTAGGAAGAGGAGGATCTTCTGATTGATGGGCGACGTGGAACAATCATTTGTTCATCTAAGTTAGGATCTACCATGCCCACGGCAGATAGCAGAGCCTTCTTTTGGGAAGGGCATGACTGGAGGAGTTCCAATGTGGAAATGGCAGTAGGAGATTGCGCCAAATCATCTACTATGCTATACGAATGAGCAGCTCGACCAGAAGCAGCATTTCGATGTAATGGTCCCTTAGGAATCTTGGTATGAACCTCAACTTTGGGTTGAGGGATATGTAAGGGGCCATTGGATGTCGAAAGAGGCTCTGTAGAACCCGAAGAAGGAGGCTCGGGGGCAGACTGAGCAGGAGGCTTGGGGTACTGGCGAGACCGAGTTTGAAGGTGAAGGTCGACGGCAGGGGAAGGATCGGAGCGCATCATAAGGATCTGTAACGCAGGAATGCATGGGGAAAGGTTGAGTGGTGACCCGTCCGGCTGCGGGGTTGGGCGCTCATTGCCGAGGAAAGGATCGCAACACGCTTGGTTGAGTAGTGCCACATTAGGGGGAGCATGAGGGGAGGCATGTTTTCTTCGCAATGTGGCTTGAGACTCCCACATCTGTCGCATCTGTGGTAAGAGGGGACAATCATGGGTGTAATGACCGTAAACACCGCAACATGAACAAGGCTTATTGGTGCGAAGAGGCCTGTCCGGCTTGGGCTGAGCGCCTTGTTGCTGGTTAGCAGTGTTAGAGTCAGTACCTTGAGGATTGGGTCCATGCATACCAGGGACGGATTGATTTGGATTGCCTCTCCACCTTCGTTGAGAAGAAGGGGGATTAGTCGCGCCTTGCTGTGCAAATACTTGCCCTGGAGGGGGCTGTAGGTGCTGTTGCGGGGGTGGAGGAGGCAAGGGAGGTGGAAACGCAGATGCTGGAGGAGATGGCACACCAGGCTGCGGATAAGGATAATGGTTAGGTTGGGAAACATTGAGGTAAGCAAGAGGTTGGGCAAAAGTATGAGGCATGCCGTATCCTGGATACATGCTACCTGGAGGGGGAAAAGTGCTAAAGGTGATGGCCCCTCCCGGAGGGAGACCATAGCTCATAGGAGGTTGAGCATACGGATGAGAAAGGGCTCCAACGATACCGTCGGTGGAATGATATGCCCCCGGGGCGTTAGCACCACCGGACCTGGGAAGGTCAGGAAGGATGGTATAAACATAACCAGACTGAGCATAGATCAGGTCATATTTCAAGGCTACTTAGAGGGTGGCTTCTTTGGTTTGAGGGAAATGGGAGGAAACATCTTTGCCAATGGGAGGTAAGAGAGTGCGAAGGAACCAGTCCATATAAACCTGATCTTCGAAGGGGGGAGCTCGACATAAGCTCCGTCTTCTTCGCCATTCCTGGACATGAGTGGAAAGGCGGGTCGAAGAGGTTTGCTTGAAAGAAGTCAAAATCTCTGTACCAGTATCATATCGGAGAGGGAGCTAGAAATAGGATAAAAAGGCTTGGGCAATGGTCGCAAAGGTGGTATGGGAAGAGGTGGCTTGTTCAACATACCATTTAGAAGCTTCGCCGGTAAGCGTGCGTTGGAACAAACGAAGACGGATGGAATCATCGGTAATGGAATTGGAGGAACACCACATGTGGAACATTCTTGACATGGTTTGTTGGATCTTCTCCACAAGGCCTTCGAACTTAGGGATGTCGAGAGACTTTAGCTGGCATAGGAGGCCAACCAACATTGTGGCGGATAGGTTCATCGATCAACTGATTGAAATCAAGGAGGCCGAGGCCTCGCCATGTAAGGAGAAAAGGGTGGCCGGGGTAGTTCCCTGTGGTGGTTCCGCCTAGTAATAGTCCCTAATTAGGCCGGGATTACCGCTAGAGTTGGGGTCTCAGACCGCATAGTGAAGGTGATAGGGGAGAACCGTGAAGCAAAAGGAGAACCCAATGAATCAAGAGGAGTTCTTGAGGTGCTTTAATTTAGGAGGATCAACTCGGACGACGGCGGAAGGAGTGGGTGAATACCGGACCGGGAAATTGAGGGTGAAGGCCAAGCAGTCTCCGGGGATGCGCCTTGGGGGTACAATGGTGACAACACAAACACCTAAGACAAGGGGAAGAAGAATGACGAAAAGGCAGGGAGGTGTAGAATCAAGTGATTACAATGTCAAAACAAGGGCAAAAAGGTGCAGTGTCAATTGATTTTAAAGTCTTTGCCTGGCGGTGTAAACCAAGCTCTTCTTCGCTTAGGGTGAGTGTGTGGCGTGCGTTAATTTTAATTTTTAAACCCTTTTCGTTTTGAGAGAAAGAGAAAAAGTGTGTTGCGTAACTGAAAATAATGCTGTAAAAAACAGTATATAATGCTGAAATAATAGAAAATTAACAGCTACTAGTGCATCGATCCAACCCAAGAAGGTGGGTCTCTCAAAACTAATCTAAAAGAGGGAAAAAATATATTCAAAACACACTAAAAAGAGGCCGATAGATCTAGGGTCGAAAGGGACAGTGGATCGAAAGGAGAAATCATGAAAGGAGGTGCGCATCATAGCCAAGAGGCGTAGAGGCAAGGTGTTACACCATTTTTTGGTCATCTAACTTATTATCATTAGATGGACCCAAGTACACCATGTAAGACCAGTTTACCCTAAGTAAAATCAAGCCACTATGTTAAACAGAAACCCCAAAACGAAATATTAAACAAACCCATATTTGTTTGATTTTCCTCATGGAATAATTAATTAAAACCATAATTTAATTATTATTCCCAGTCATGTTTAACCCAAAATCAAAGAAATTAATTAGATAAACCTTTATTTATCTTATTATTTTCTAGGAATAATCATTTAAACCTTATTTAGATGATATTCCTTATTAAATATGACCAAATCACCCACAAATAATTAAATAAATCACTATTTATTTAATTATCTTTCAACCACCTCCTTAAATAATTAAATAAATCATTATTTATTTGATTATCTTCTAACCACTTCCTTAAAAAGATAAATAAATCATTTATTTATTTATTTTTAACAAATTAAGGGATTTGACCCAAGTCAAATACCTTTTCCTCCAACAAATATAATAAAACATTCCATAAAAAGTGGATCTAGATCTGGTTAACCCATGCACCAAGATCTAGAATGACCCAATATTTTGTTATAAATAGGAGGGTTTTTCCTACCATTCTTCACCTTTTGTTGCCTATTAGATCACTCTGGATCTATACACTTGGTCACACATCTCCATCATTTGCTCCCATTGAGCTCTACTCTTTGCATTGGGTTTTCTACATCAACTAAAGAGAGAAATCTTAGATCTGAAGTGCTGAGGACTTCCAAGAACCCATCCCACCGAGGGGAATTGGATACTCCTTCTAGTTTTCCTCACAGGTGCCCCATTAATACAAAAATTCTTTCAAAAAATTGTTCTTGTCTTGTCTATTGGTATATGGAGCAAACCCTTGTTTTTACTGCTTAATGTCTTTCCATACATAGATCTGGTATTTTGCAACTCTTTTCTTGTCTAACTAACCGCAGATCTGAAGATATTGGCAGCCACTTTTGTTGTTAGGGCTATTAGTTATGCGTAGCTAAAGTGGTCCTTTTTCGTACACTTCGACAAAGGATTCATACTAACAAATGGCGACTCCACACAGGTTTTAAATTACGACCGCTATCGTTTTTCATATTCCTGCATATCCAGCTACTTCAGACCCTAGGGCTTCTTTTCAGCTGTTTATTTTTCCTATTTTTATGGTGTTTTTCTCACATAAAACCCTAAAACATTAAAATTTCTAACTTCCGTGTGTTTCTGGCCCTATTGCGCAGGTAAGCGACACCAGCCGCAACTGAGACGACAACTTTTCTGAAAATCTGCCGCCGAGACAACCAGAACAGGGGGTCGCACTTTTTGGCCCCAAACTTGCGACCTGGACCTCCAAGTCGCACTTTTCAGCCTGTTTCCTGCGACCTGCACTGAAGTCAGGTTAGAAATTGCGACCTGCCATTTTTTCAGCAGT